>JAOTRN010000009.1:8261919-8273659 GCA_028566695.1 Bagroides melapterus
TATATAAGGCCACAGCAGTGGTTCAATTCATCTTTTTTTTTTCTATTACCAGCTTTAACACTTACAGCTCAATATTATATGTACACAACTTTGCTGATAGACTGAAGCAGTGTATTCTTACTGTCTGTTTTCTACATGATTAGATGAAAATGATTGTTGTTTTATTCAGTATGGCATAAACTAATTACACTCATGTTAATGAAAAACAAAAATGTTCCCAGTAGTGCCCCGTCTAACACCGCTCCTCCTGCAAGGCCCCTAAAACTTTTAATAAGCATTCAGAATGTTATACAGCCTACAAATCAGCAGAATATATATGTGTACTATTGTAAGAGCAACCCATTTATTTTACCTATAAGGAAGTGAGAAGCACATTGTTGCTAATAGTTGGATTGATTAATGAGTGTAATTAAACAAGGAAAGGAATTAATGATTGTGGGAAAACACATGGGGAAGAGGGAAAAGGGACTACAGTAATTATGATACATATTACAAGCACACAAACAAATAGAATAGATTAGGTTTACTTGTGAAAGCAAAGTAGGTGACATAATTTACCTTTTAAGGTGAGATCCAATTTCTTTAGGTGACATGCAGCAGCCTTTTGCAATCTTCCCTCCTGATTCAGTGTGTTAATGTGATGAGAAATGGCACACGCCACTAATATAAGATTGAAATATTCAGTGGCCATAGGGTACATTTAATACATTTAAAATTATAATATAATAAAGGGGCTTGAACATATTCATTTTGCATGCTTTGTGCATATCCGTACCCTCACATATAGAATAGAATAGAAGAACCCTGAAGTGCTTGCAGTGCTTACTGAGCTTTAAAGAGCTCTTTGCACTCCTCACACTTTTTTTTAACCACTGCAAAGAAACAAATTGTTTCTATGGATCTGTGTTTAAGGACAAACTGAGTTTGTGAACAATAAATGAGGTGTATATGCAAATATAGGTCTTTCGTGTTTATAACCACTTGTATATCCAGTGGTGAGTTTATAGACAAGACAAAGGGCCAGCTGGAGGCACTTAATCTCTGGATCATTCACACAGGGAAAATCCAGTGCTTTCAAAGTCAGAATATAAAATCAAATACGGTGCAGTGACAGTAAGTAACAATACCTTAGTATTCATTTAATAATCCTTTACTAACTAGTCAGCCCTGCACCCAAACTGTGTAGGATGAAAGTATTACAGCTGACAATGACAATTATCTACTGTTCTGAAAATAGTTTAGTTTAAAATAACAAGATTTCATAGAGTGCAAGAGAGCATCATTTGTCAGAAACTCTGGGGGAAGAATAGCATTATCATTCAATACTCCTCAGTGATAGAGACACTTTTGTATGTGGTTAAATTTTCATCATTGTTTTCTTCATCATCCTCCTCATCATCAACTAATATATATTTCTAAAAATATATAGGACTATTTGGTAACATTCTACAATTTGACAGTCTTGTTTTTGTATATTTATTTTCCCCCAGTATCAGTTAAATAGCTTCCTGCTGCTGTGGCAGCATATTAGTATTTAAATGTTTTATAGCTAATCAACATGCAAGGTCACAAACTGTCAAAATACTTTATATTCACAAGATGTTGAAACTGAAAAGATTTTAATCAACCACTTAACACATTATGAGTTTGCTCAACTTCATTTCTGTGTACAGATAGCTCTGCTTGTTAGTAGGACTTCCAAATGGATTATTGCTAAATTTTACATTTACATTTACACCATTTGGGAGACACCCTTATCCAGAGTGACGTACAAAAGTGCTTTTAAATCTGTCTTTGAATACAAGTAGTAGAGAGAGCAGAAAACACTGCTGTTTTCAAAATTTGAACATACTGTAGTTGATAAGATACATAATTCATAAAGACTGTCGTGATGGTTGGTTCTCCATATTCTTAGAGGTGAGGAGGTGAGAAGGATTTGGGGTTTTGCAGTAGGACAGGTGCCACAGCAACATTAGAAGTTCATGAAAAGTTCATGAAATTATAATCACTAATGCTATGCTTTAACCATGATGTAAAATTTATCAAATGAATGTTAGGAAAACTGCAGTATATTATATGTAGTATAATAATTAAATAAACAAACTTCTCTATCACATTACTACTCAAATGGCAAACCTCGCTGTCCTAAAGCACTACATCACCATTTAGTGACTTTGTGGATGTGGTTAAATTATGGTGGTGTAGCACATGACCCACAATATGGTCTAAAGGGAGATGCGGTATGTTGATGTACATAATAGGCTTGTGACACAACATTAGTAATCATTTTGCAAAGATGTTGGATGGGATCATTGTTGTTAAGTTACTGTGTTGGAAAAAATTAACAACTGAAGGGGAAATTGACAGTGACTAAACAGGTGGGAAATGGAGAAAAAAAATAAATCCAAGAGGAATTATTTAATACAATTGTATACATTTCATTTAGGCGATAGAAAACGGCCAGGTTAATACTCAAGCACTAACATGAATTGAGAGAGTAAGTGCAGACCTTGGTGAACTGCCCTTCAATTTAGAGGTTTGTCCTCTGTGTAAGGCTTGACTGGCAAGTTCTATTCAAGACCTGACCTTCACAATAACTGCTAGTAGTACTGAAATGGACAGAAATAAAATACTGTAACAATAGGAAATGTAGCTCAGTAATGCATTTATCTGTGAAATATTCACCGGTTTATCAGTGATGAAATGCAGTGGTAAACTACTTTCTTATAAATTAGAATTACAGTTGTAGAATAATGTTACATTTCTTATTGGGATTCATTGTGTAATCAACCTGAAATTTCAGCTGGTAAAGATTAAGATTCTGGGAAAACTTTACAATTTCGTTTTCCCTTTTTTTTTTTTTTTTTTTACAATTTTGAACTACCGTGCAGTTGGCTTTTTACAGGAGTGGAACCTGACGTTGTCTTCTGCAGATTTCTAACCCAGCTGCCTCAAGGCTCAAGTGTCATGGACTCTCAGATGCTTTCCTGCTCACTGTGGAGCAAGTGGTTAATTCAATTATCATATGTTCTTTTTTCACCATTCTGTTTGATCTCTAGAGACTAGTGTATGTAACATATTCTAAAGAGCAATTCTAAACAACTATGCCATAGACAAAAGACACTGAAATCACAGTGAATTTGATGCATTTAACTGCTACATCATGATTGGCTGATTGGATAGTTGTATTAATATACAGTTGTAAAGGTATTCCTAATAATGTGCCTGGTGTTTGTGTGTGTGTGTGTGTGTATGTGTGTGTTGTGTGTTTTCCAGACATATACAAAGTCTATATGGAACCCAATATGAACAGAATTGTCTTTAATTATTAGTGTATTCATGCACATTATACTTTATCTCAAAGTTGGAAATTTAATTTAATTAATTTTTCAATATTGCAGTACATCAGATTTTTGGTGATCACAATGATATACTCCCTGGGACTTGATCCCTTGTTGCAGAGTTTGATTTGTTCTACTACTTAATTTAGGATACTGACAAGTTATAACTGTAGTGTTTACTGTATCTGAAATAAAAGAGTGTGTGTGACAGGAAAATCTGAAAAAAATATATTCTAATATATTTGGGAAACAAACTGATTCATGTGTAATTGTTGTGAAAATGTTTCAGACTTTAAAAAATGTAACTATTTTAGGATGGAGAGCTGGAAGCTTCATGTATTACAGAGCCATATTTAGCTGCAGTTATTGTCTCATAGATGCTTTGTAAAGAATGCTCTACTCAATGGTTTATAAAAGAAATATTTTAAATAATTATGTCATTACAAATAAAAATATAAAAATATTTAGCTGTCTAGTTTATACCATAGCAGTAATTATCTAATTTTAATATTTTTATTATTATTATTATTATTATTTTTTTTTTTTGAAAGGAGCAATTTCTTTACTTGCATGTTGTCTTTCAGTTACCAAGATAAAAAGCAGGTCATACAGAAAAAAACAACAATCGTTTATTTGTAACCATATTTTTGTGTATGAACTACAAACTCCTTTTTTTCTATAATTGATTTTTTAAAGGTCATGAAAGTATGCTTACATGAAAATCAATTTTGTGTTTTCCAACACGTTTCTTTTTCATTTTTTAGAACAGGTTGGCACATGTAAAATTGCAGTCCCTTTTTCCCCCCAAAATGTAGTTGTATATAAATCTATCGCTAGAACAGCATTCCTTCTTAAAGAAGAAGAAAACAATGTGCAGAACAGAGTAAAACTCACTTGCTCCTTCTTCAGTACAAAACAGATGCTTTCATAATGAGACAAAAGAAAAAAAAAGCCATCATACAAGAATTTACCATAGAGCTTTTGAGAAAGAACTAAAATTGAATCAAAGCACAGTTATGAGACAAAAGGACAAAGACTTTTCATAAGAATGGAATTTTTAGACAATGATCTAAGTTCACAAACAAAGAAAGAGTTGATAAAACACACAACAATGTGCTGATATAAAGGCATTATTACCATAATAATCTTTTTTTAATTTTTTCTTTTTTTTTTTTTTTTTCTTTTTTTTTTTTTTTTTTCAAGGTTGCCATCATCGAATATGAAATGGGGTTTAGAAAAGTAGCACTTTAAGATGAAACATGGATACCTTTCATTAATCTTAACCAGACATAGGAGATGTTTATATAACCATGGCTTCATGAGTCCATTCCTGTTATAGGTTACAAATGGTTAGGCTTGGTTGGCAGGTTTAGGGTAATTATTACATTGAATGTAATAAAACTGAATTACTTTAGAATTACCGTATGCATGTTGTGTGTGATTAGATGTTCTTCCTACGCCAAAACCTTTGAGTGATGTTTTTGAGTGCAGGTGTGTGTCTTACTTCAAATGTTTGTTGTACAATAATCGTCTTTCTCTGAGAACAGATCAAAGCTATGGTCGAGGCTCACAGATGTCTGAGCTTTGATCACTAATGGTTTCTAGACATATAATTCTGAGCCCACTGAAGTTGTCTAGCATCGACTTTGTTTCTAATTATTAAACGCGTTCCTGTTTTCATGCGGTGTCTTCGTTGACTTAGAACACTAGAAGGAAATTTGATGTTAACATGTTTACCTGATAAACAATCGCAAGAATGGCTTTATGATCTGAACAATGCACTTTGAACGAGTCTTCTTTTGGCACTGATGCGGGTCTCTCCATGTACTTTAGCTCTGAATACATTAACATGTCAGGTCAGTGGGTGCTCCATCAGCTATTACCTTCTCACTCAAGGTCAACGGTTACCATAGTGACCGTGTTGGCCAACTCATTATAATTATTTTACATTATTGGAGGATGCTTTCCTGGCTATAGACTTCTTGTTTACATGTTTAATCAACAGTGGGATGCATTTTACCTTTTTTTTATCCATTTGCAAAATGCGTGGCAAAATTTGATTTAAGTATTTTAATGCTTTTTGTTTAAATATATGTAAGAGTGAAAATGGAGGCATGGAAAAGTTTCAGTTCACATAATCTATAAAAAGACACCTGGAGAAACTTGGCTTGCCTCAGATCTGAAGGGCACTAGGATTGACTTCTTATTGATGGCTTATTGATCCATGCATCAGGCTTTGAATATCTCCCAGGATTGATGAATTTGAAAGTGACTCAGAACACTCTATGACTTGTTTTTTAAATGGAAATTGTGCCATCTATGAGGCAGATGCAAACCTAACATCTGCTTGAAGCCACTGCTATATATACTGTTCCTTGGTCCTGTGTCATAATCCATGTCTTGTCTGGGACATACTCATAAATGAAATACTGTAGGCAAAATGTGGTGGAAGAAGTGGAGAAAGTGTTCAACTGGCATGAATCTTAAATGATTTTTGTCAACGTGACAAGGTGAAGGAACAATAACAGGTACAAAGAGGTACAACTTGGAAAAGGGGGTGGAAACTGATTATACGGCACTATGATCTATGTGGGGTAAAATTTGTGGGCACTGACATCATTCAGATATTTCATTGGACAAAAAAGATGAAACAAGAATTTTAAGATGATCAAGTTTTAAGATTAAACACAAGCATTCCCTCCAAATTGTTATTAAGCACATTTGGTTCATATTATTTCTAAATTTTCATGTTCCAACAAACTGAAATGCATATATCAGTCAGTTAATCCACCTGTTTTCAAATAATAGCACATTTGTCACCAATCCCAGAGAAGGAAAAGGCAACCACATGTCTGATTTAATCAAAACCAGACAAATATGTTCTGTCAATTACATGATCAGTTCTAATCAATCCAGAAAATTATTGTAATTGCTAACTGGTCATTAAGAATCTTGGTGTTGGCGAGTTGCTTCTAAAATGGCATGCAGGGATTGACTTATAAAATAAATAAATAAATAAATAAATAAATAACAAACCATGACGACCAAGAAGGAAATTTCTGTGTGAACAACTTACTGAATCAGCACATAGTATGAAATGAATGATTGTGAGGATTTACAAACATTTTTAAAAACATATTAGTAACCAATCATTCTTACGAATCCTAACGTAAAACATGTTGAAATGATTGCTGGAAAAATAATTGCAGAATGCATTTTTTTCTTGAAATAACCACAATAGAGTTTTTTTTCATAAATAAATAACTTCTGTTAGGTAAAGACACTTTGAAACAATTAACATACCCTAGCGCCCAGTCATTGAATTGCCTTCATCATTCGCTTTTTGTTGCACATGGACTTCCATGTCATCAGTACCTTGAGCCATTTTCTTTAGATTGAAAATGTCAGATATTTTTCTTTTAGTTTGTTTTGTGTTCTGTTTTTTAACCATTATGAAAAAGAGTTCAGATCTGGGTTTCTTGTACATTGTCTTTGGAGCTGGCCCGAATAAGCAAAGGTTCATGTGCGGAGCTGTGTATAGAGTTAATGGTGGATGCGTGATTATATGCTGTCTTGTAGGTATTGTAGTGGTTAAGATGCTCATGCTCAAGTGGTGGCATAGTCAGATGATCCTCCATGGTTGGTCTAGCAGTCATGCAACCCTCATCCACAGTGATGATCTCAATGGTTCGTGTTGGTGCATGGTGATTCTGCTGGTGATGTTGTTTGCGCATTTTGTAGAAGATGATCAGCATAACTGCAGCCATTAGTGTGATGGCCACAAAGCAGCCAATGATTATCTTAGTGGTCTTCATCACCTCATCTAGGGTGTTGAGGGAGCCATCTCCCAGTGCTGTGACTGGGATGGTGTATGTTTTTTCTGTGGCCTTGGTGGAGACTTGTGGTCGGGTTGTTGTGGTTGTGGTTGATGAAGGTGCAGAAGATGTCTCCCACACTCCAGAAGAAGGAGTCGGACCCACTTTCTGGTGTACTATTGTGTGCCCTTCATCATTTGTTGGCTCAATCGTCTCTACTGTCACTGTGGTAAAGTAGCTGAAACTGCTGTTCTCTGTCGAGGATACATTTAGTGTAGCAGAGGCAGTGGTGTTGCCTGCTGAGTTGCTAACCATACATGTATATGTACCTGTGTCTTGCATTGTGACGTTTGTAAAGTTTAATGTCCCATCATTCAGCACAGAAATGCGTACCTTGTATGCTCCGTGTGTCATGATGGACCCATTGGGGGTTATCCAACTGACTGATGTCAGTGAACTTGCACGGCATTTTAGTTCTGCAGCCATGCCTTCTGTCACATTCAAATCAGCAGGTGGCTCCACAATAACAGGTGCATAACAGTGGAAATAATTTTGATCCAACTCACCAATGTACCTTCCCTTGTGGCTGGCAGGGGTACTGCAGCGAGCGCAACAGCTGGTATTGGCTGGTACCACTTCCTTGAGCCACCAGCTAAGCCAGAGAATGTCACAGTCACAATTCCATGGGTTGTGGTGCAAGTGCACCCTCTCCAAATGGTGTAACGGTGTGAATAGGTCATGAGGGAGCAGGGTAAGGTTATTATGAGCCAAATTCAGCTCCACAAGTGACTGAAGATCGTCAAAGGCATTCCTTTCAATTGTTTGGATCTGAGCATGCATCATCCACAGTTTTTGCAAGTGGACAAGGCCTTTGAAAGAACCCGGACGTATAACTGATAGCTGATTTCCTGACATCTCCAGCTCATCTAAACGTACCAGAGGTGTGAGATTAGGGATCTCCTTTAGATTACACATGCCAAGGTTCAGGTAACGCAGGTTGCTTAGGCCTTCAAAAGCACCTTCTGAAATATATGAGAGCCTTTTCAGCTCACCCAAATCCAGCCTTCTCAGGGAGGGCACCCGGTTGAAGGCATAAGATGGTATGCTCTCAATAGGATTATTCCTCAGCCATAACTCTTTTAACTTTGACAGATACTCAAATGCTCCATTAGGTATTGTAGTTAACCTGTTATCAAAGAGCTCCAGTGTGTTTAAGCTGGCCAACCCATTAAAAGCTCCGATCTCAATGCTACGGATATGGTTCTTGCTGAGCTGCAGGATTTCCAGGTGACGTAAATGCTTGAAGCTGTCTACTTTGATCACCTGGATTAAATTTTCTTGTAGGTTTAGGTACCTTGTGTTTGTAGAGATACCGTCTGGTACATCTCGCAGGCCACGACGTGTACAGATGACCTTACTGAACTGATTACTACAAGAGCAGACAGATGGACAAGTCTGAGCTCTCACCAAGCCAGCGACCACTAGCAATTGCAAGGCCAACAACAGTATAAACAATGGGTCGGACAAGGCCCGGTTCCACCTAGGACCTCTCATCGTCTGCTGCTGTGGGAGGAAGGTCATCTTGTTCAACATTCATAATTCGTAGGATGGCTGTCCACTCTTTGGGGTGTGTTGTAATGGGAAAACTAAAAAGAATGAAAGAGAAGGGGGTTAGTTCATGCTTAAGACAAGGTCTCAAACTCAATAGGGAATGTTTAGAAATTGTTGCATAAGCTTGAATATAAAGTAATAACTTTATTGAATAATAAAATTATTGAAAGACAGATATCTTTAATTTAGTTATGCTTTATTTAATTGTTACTAACATATAGATAGATAGATAGAGAGATAGATAGATAGATAGATAGATAGATAGATAGATTTTAGAAAATAACATATGGGACACAGAACATTCTTAACCATGTAAAAATACCAACAATGTTTAGACTTTCAACATGGGAGGCTTTAGCAGAGTGTAAATACCATAAAATATTTAATATATTCTAAGTATTTCCATATCCTATCTGAATAAAGCTGAAGTTCAGTAGTGAGAACTGCTTTCTTGTTTCTCCTGTCCCCTGGCAGAGGTATTCAGGCAAACATGTCAACTAGTGGTGCTTAATTTATTTTTGCAGACTCGGGGGTCATAAATAACTGTGGGACTTGCCATGTAGCAGTCCTTCAATCAAGCCAACATGTCTGGAGAGTTCTCATTACATCACTCAGAAATGCTCAGAGGCATGGATGTGACTAGACTGGGAATAGAAAACAGCAGTGGAGGAATATGTGGGACAGCTTTTGACTAAGAGTGAGTGAAGTTGGAAATCCTGCTACTCTGGGAATACAGCTAATCTAACTCCACTGGCTCTGTGTTTATGTATGTGTAAGTGTCAGTTCAGAATGTAAGATGCAATTTATTTTACTTCCCAGTGTAGTATAGTGAGGCATTGAGTGTGTCTGTGTGTAATACATCACATTGTCAATCCATATTTACTTCCTGGATATATATTTACGTCTGTAATATTACTCTCTTGAGCAGTTCTAGTTCCTACCAGGTTTGGCTGTATGGTTTGTGGGAGACTTGAATGTGGAAGAATTCCAAACAAAATACATAAATCTTATACAATTTATCCATACAGAATACAAAAACATCTCATTTTTCATCATAAATGAGTATTCAGTCATTGCATTTAACCAAAGGGCATCGCTATAAGGGAAAAGGCTCTCTTCTGCCATTGAAAGGCCATTCTGTTACTCTGTAATTGCATGATTACCGTGATTATTAATTCTGCCAGCCTGAGGGCAGAAAGACATGTGTTCCAGCACACACAGAGCATGACACGACAGGCAGGGAATGCAGAAGACTGAAAATTATATCAAGTCCATTGATGTTAATTGTTTTAAATTAGGCCTCACTGCCTCTTATCAGACCTAACTTGAATACAAATCATACCACTGCATATAATTGAGATGAAGTACTGTAGATATTCCACTTACTAGTCCTATAAGGACTATTTCCAATTAGCAATACAGAGGTTTATACATACCAGGACTCTTCCCAAACAAATGATGGTGATCATAATGATGATGATGAATAGAAGAATAAGACGATGATAATTATTCCACACTTTAATTTTACAATAAAGTTGGAAAAAAAGGAGTTCATCATAATAAGTCAAAAGTATTTTGTATATCTGTGAACCTATATACAACACTACTTGCAGATTCTATGGGCAAGCACTTGCTCTACATTTCTAAATGCAACAGTGATCTTAGTCATGATTTATATGTCAGTTCTGTTTAAAGGAATGACATTAACTCGGTCTAATCCCATGTTGTCCTCAGACATCAGCTGTGTGATTCAGAGGGTGCAGAAACAGTGATTTAGCAGTGTACAGCCAGATGTCAGCAGGGCCACAGATGCCAATTACCTTGATGATTCAGGCAAAAATAGCACCAATGGCATGTTCCAGCTGGAGGAAATGGCTGCTGTTCCAGCTCTCTTTGTTGAGTTCAACATTCAGGTGATGGAAGTGTGGGATTCAGATCTCTGCTATGGGCTCACAGGTGCTAAAGGCCTTTTAGGTGAAAAAAAGGCTGTAGATTTAGCTTTGCACTGTAAACTTCAGCTTGCACCTCAGACCGCTAGTGCAAAATTCATGAGCTTACTATAGACAGCCTCTATAAACCATAACAGGGCAGGCTTTGGCTTCATCGATTGCGAATGGCTTGGTCGCAGGGACAGAAAAATAGAGGCTCATGGAAAAACATAAAGAGGAAAGGAACTCTACGTGCACTAAGGCATCTACTGCAGGAGCAAAAGCCAGAAGATGTACTGCTGGTAATATGTAACATATATTCCATATGTGCTGTCAACTAAATGAAAGAGAAAAACATATTGAAGAAACAAACATAGAACCCATATAAAGATATACTATGGAAGAGAGAGAAGCTTTCCACTCAGATATAACTAGGTGTTTCAGGGAAATAACAGATTTTGGCAGTCAAATAACTAAATAAATCTATATTTGGCAAAGCTCTCTGTGGTAGTGGCAGGTGTAGGCAGACCAGCAGGGCTAAAACAAAACCAACTGCCACTGACAGATCCTGCATGATGGATATGTCTCTGTCTGGCCTCTGTCTAATCTCACAAAGGGTAAAATGCTATCTGATTCTTCTCTAAGCGAATAATGATATCTGAAGGCTTTAGTCTCTTCCTTTGACCCACAGATGCCCCTTCCCTCTTCAAGTGTTTTGTATGAGAATAAGAGAAATGTAATAGAAAAAATAGACTTGTGGAAGAAATAAAAGATTGTGGATCTGACACTTTAGGGTCTACTAGAGATCTATGCAGGAACTGTGAAATGAGATGGAAGTGTAACAGGTCAGTAAATGTCTGGCTTTTCACAGCATTAAAATTAAGGTGAGTACGAGAACAAAATGGCAAAGATGGTAGTAAAGAAGCATTTAATATGAACTCAGTCTTTTGTGGCTACAGATGGCTCTTTCTCTCTCTCTCTCTCTCTCTCTCTCTCGTCACAGTCTCAAGATGCAAGATGGTACAAATTGCACAAGTGTAGAAAC
>JAOTRN010000009.1:8309898-8322019 GCA_028566695.1 Bagroides melapterus
TTTTTAGCTATTTGTACTGTTATTTTATTTTTATTTTTTTATTCTTGTATTTATACATTATACAGTTTTTTATTTGTATTTCTATTTGATTTTTATCTTATTCTGGCTGCTGTAACATCGAAAATTTCCCCACTGTGGGATGAATAAAGGTTTATCTTCTTATCTTATCTTAATTAGCCTAACAATAACACACTCACATATACACATACACATACATACATACACATAGTCACTCACTCACTCTCTAATTTACGCACTCACTCTCACACATACACTTTAAAAGTCTCTCATACAATTCAATTCACTGTGAAGTATATGTTCAGTTCTTTTGCTGTTGCTGTTTCTGATGTTACCAAGTCATTTTTATTGTCGTTGAGCTTATCTATTTTGACCTACTTCTGTTTAGAGTTTCATGAGTTTCTTGTTTAGTCCCAAGTGTGTTGTTTGCAAATCCCTTGGCCTGTGCCGGTTTTGACCTTGACCTTGATTTAGACTGCATTTGCATCTGCTTAAGTGTCTCTGTCCTGACAGTGTAAGCAAGGTAACTATGATTCAAATAAATCAGTGATTTTCAGAGCTCAGAATCTAAAATAAGCCTGGGACGCACTTACAGTGCTGCTGTGAGTCAAAATGAGCATTTTGTTATAATGAAAAGTTAACAGCGATGGACATTTCTGAACTGCAGTTTATATCCATGGGTATTTATTCAATGGCAATTATACAAGATGGATGATTTTCCAAGAAAATGCTTTTTTAATAACAATTTGGAGCAATCGTATCGTTTAAGAGTGATGAAAAACATTAGCAATTAACATACAAGTTTTACATATTTTTAATTAAATAAATGATTTTGTTGTGAGCTTAAAGGAGATATGCTGCTGTGTATATAGAATGTGGTCCATGTGAGATATATAATTTTATACAATATGGCTAATATAACTGGTGTATATATGAAAGATGTTAGACTTAGGGTTGATTTTAGAGCTCAGTAAAACAGTCGGAATAAAGCAGAATAATAAATCTCATATTAGTATCATGTTAATAACCTTGTGGTTTAATCTGGGACATGGGTTGTCAGGATCTGTATATAATCCTAATAGATAAAATTTACAATTCAGAAATATGTACCACTGATTATTCATTCTCCTGAAAAGATGAAGAAAAGAAGAAAAATGTGTCTACCATTTCCGATACTAACATTTTGGCCTATTCTAACAATTTGGGCTGGTTTCAAGTCTTTTTGCAGTTCTTGAGATGTTCTTACATATTATTTGCATAGAACATCCACTAATTTATGCTGAAAGGAGTTGAGGCTGAAAGTTTACTATTTTTCACTTTTTTTTAAAGGAAATACATGGCATGCCCTGGGTACAAGGAATAGAAATGGAAATGAGTCCTCACTTCTCTTCCACATCAGGTCTGTTCTGCTAGAATAAATACATCATTCTCATTATTATCCCTTGAGATTTTCTTGTAGTATTATTTTAACATGGTTTTCTATATGTTGTGCAATGAGAACATTTCTAAAAATAGTACATCTAAATCTCCAACTAAAGCCAAAAGACAGAAGAAAATTTGCTAAAGCATTACTGTTTGCATAGCACAAACATGACCAAAGTCCAGTGAAAAGTCCTTATGTAATGTGCAACCAGCAGAGACACGAGATGGGCAGGATGTAGAGGTCATCAGCTCTGTGGTTGTTTCTGCCTCATACACTAGGAACAGGTATACACAAACATAATAAACAGGACAGGGTTTATTCTGCTATTTTTACTGGAGCATCTTTTCCAGCTTCAGGTGCATATGCCCTTTGATGAACCAATCAAGAATATATGTTTTTTGATTATTGATTTCCTTCATGCACATTATGTCGGCCAGCCTGAAGGTATCAACTCTGTGTGTGATGCATAAACATTGTAGAAATTTAGCAAAAATGCAATGATCATGAACAGCAGCAGGTATTTTTGTAGATAATATCATCAAAGGGGTGTTTTCCTCCCTCGTGCCCCATGTTGAATGAACGAATATCTGCAAGCCAGCATAATTCTTCAATTCCTCTAGGAAGAAGTCAGATGTGGGTTGTTTGAAGACCTTTGTTGACGTTATTCTCTTATCATTCGTTAAACCCATCAGCCCCCTGGAGGGCATAGGTCATTGATGAGTCTCTTCCATGAAGTATGATCCTTGGATCTCCCCTCAATCTGTCTCCAGGTATAGGCAGTTCCACCTTGTTCTCACAAATCCATGTTACCTTGTGTCTATTCTTCCCTCAAGGTTCCAAGCAAATGCTAAATATGTGATGTCAGCACTATCTCTAAATTTCAATTTTAACTAGAAATTATTTTATCGTTTTCTGTAGTACTTCATTGGCAATTACCTTTGGCCTTCAGACAATTTGCCAGCAAAGATGACTCATTTAATACATTCAAAGGCTGTTTCAATCAGGTTCACAATTTTGTAATGTTTCATTATCTTCCACAAGGCTTACCGGTTCACATTGTCAAATGCCTTGAGAAAGTATAGTGCTCAGTATTTACTAGTTTCAGTGACTGATGGCTAGTTACTCATATAATGTGATACAATCAGGGATCAAGGAATTCTTCACTTGCCTCTAGATGCATGGATGTGGCTTTTGGTACCTTTTCCATCTCCTATCTTAATTGATTCTTGATTGAAGATTGAAGAATACTATATGTATAAATACATCAGCTGATCCAGACCTAGTTCTTCTGAAAATGAAGTGAAGCATCCTGTGGTCCAGCCTATGGGGGGATTAATAACTAATGGTGTGAAGGATAGTGCTTGGAAAGCATGTCAGTGCAGGCAGAAGCTCAAGATTAGTGAGAATTGAGTAAAAAAAAATGCCTTCCAAGTTTCTGAAAATCCATCATAGAGTTGTGGCGGTACAGAGATACTTTCTAAACTTCATGTAGGACCAGATTTTCTTGGACTAAACATTGTGTTGTCTTTCACCTCTTTTTACTGCATGCAACAGATGATGATACATGCTGTTTTTTTTTTTTTAATTAAGGATTACGGAAACAACGATTGTACTCAAATCTGAAATAAATTTGATTAATGTGATTAAATTTAGGGCTATTTATGCAGCAACACATTGGCAACATATTTCACCGCTTTATTTGTATGTTGTTAATAGGTTCTTCAGTTAGTAATTTTGTTAGTTAGTTAATAAGTTAATACGTATATATTTATTTGATTTTTTCCTTATTTACGTACTATATGCTTATATAATCATTGTGCAATCCATGTGTTATATAATAGGATTATGTTATGACAGCCAGCATTATGAGTTAAATAAACTTACATGGGGTTTAACAATGTAGCCTTTAGTAAATTTACAAAAATTTAAAATTGTAAAAATATTATGAATGTGTATCGCAGCAGTGTGGACACTTGAGTAGCTAATGAGAAAAAAGAAAGAAACTAGAGTACAATGTTGTAAGTACTAGAAGTAAGGTATTGGTAAAAACTAAAATTAATTTTTAAGCTCTTAAGTAAATATTGGAAATATCACTTTAAACACAAATGTTGGAAAATCTTATCATGTCCTTTAGCGATACCCAAGCTTCCAGCAGACTCTGTGTGAGAACATAAATCTTTATTGTCCTCCAATTTTCTGTTCTTATTCTATATTGGGACCAGCTCTCAGGGTCAAACATAACACCAAACAATAGCTACTGTACTGTCAAGCCACAGTGTGCAGTCAACATGAAAGACTTATCTGGAAAGTTAAGTGTTGGTGTTTTGTCCAGCAGACCCTGGCTTCAATAAATTAAACAACTGTTTCTGACATTAGATAAGTGTGATTCTACTGTGAAACTACATACTAAGGCTGTTTCATTTAAACTGTACTTTTCATGACTAACCTGAAGCTTGACGTTTAATGTCAAATCATAATGACTCATCACCATAGATTTTGGAGTCAAAATCTGTTTATTCATTTGATAATGGCCTTCAAGCAACTAGAATAGAGACACAACTGGATATTTTTGGTCTAGCAGGTGTGTGGTTTGTATACGTACATGTGTTTGAAGCTATATTTTCATTGGTTGTTACATTCAATATATAAGTTTCAAACATTGCAATCCTAAGCCCGGTGTTTTATGATATCATGTATTTGAAAATGGAAATTATCTATAGAGGAAATAAGAGCAAGAAAAAAAATGGATATTATAAATAGTATTAAATATAAAAAATAATATAGCTCACATAGTGACTGTACTTAAGGTTAACCCATAATATCAAATTAATACTTCACAAATGCTACATTTGAATTTCACTATGAAATATTTAGGAGCCTGGAAAAGACATGGCCCATATATCAAACCATAATTTCAATTTTTCAGCTCTATCAAATATATTTTAATATGCTCCCTGCATATCATTCATAGTGATCTAGTAATAAATATCACATCAATCCTTAATCCTTAATGGGGCTGATGAGAAGTGAAATTTAATCAGTGCTCCAAGTTCATAGGAGTTTTATCCTTTAATAAATACATCTAAGCACTCTCGTTGTGATACACAGATCATCCATAACATTAAAACCTCCTTGTTAAAATTGTTTTAGTCCCCAGTGCTACCAAAACAAATGCTTTACCCATCGAGACTTGGACTCCACAAGACCTCTGAAAGTGTTTTGTGGTACAGTCTCTGTCACCAAGATGTTAAGAGCAGATCGGTCATTGGTCAGACTTGTTTGTTCAGCACATGCTTGATTGGATTGAGATCTGGGGAATCTGAAGGCCAATCAGCACCTTTACCTTATATTATTAAGAGTTATATTCCTCAAACAGTTCCTGGACAATTTATGAAGTTGGCAGGGCTGAAAGAGGCTACTGCCTCTCAGGCAATACCGTTGCCATGAATGGGTGTACTTGGTGTGCAACAGTGCTTAGGAAGGTGATACATGTCCAAATAACATCCAAATGAAGGCCCAAAGTTTCCCAGAAAAACACTGTCCAGAGCATCACATGACCTCTACCTACTTGTCTTCTTCCCATAGTTCATCCTGGTGGTATCACTTCCCCTTGCAAGCGATGCAAATGCACCTGATTTAGTGGTCAAGTTCACATGCTCTCATGGCCATTGTTGGTGCCTTCAGGCAGTGTACTAGGGTTGGCCTGGGCACTCTGACTGCTACAATCTGTGCTACAGTGCCTCTTCTCTGAGACTTGAGCAAATGGCCTAGCCTTTGTTCCCCCTTGCATCAGTGAGCCATGGGTGCCAATGACCCTGTCATCGGTTCACTGGGTGTCCTTCCTTGGACCACTTTTCATAGGTACTAACCACTGCATACTGGAAACACCCCACAAGAAATGCTCTGTGGGGTGCTCTTATTTTGGAAATGCTCTGACTCAATCATGTAGCCAACACAATGTGGCTCTTGGCAAAGTCACTCAGATCACCAATTTTTCCTGCTTCCAACACATCAACGTTGAGAAATGACTGTTCATTTGCTTCTTGCACTAACTACTTACAGAACTTGAAGTATCCCACGCCTTGACATTTGCCATTGTAACAAGAACTAGGTTATCCAATTCACCTGTCAGTATTTTTAATATTATTGCTGATCACTTTCCCTAATTTGTGCTACTTCAGTATGTGCAGACTTAAATCATCTGGGATAAAACATGATGAACATGTGATGACCAACTCAAATAGAACAGTTAGGATATTATAAACACATGCATTAAAAATACTTATGACCACATCAGGTTCCATTCCAGTTATTATTAAACACAGGACTGAGAACAAGGTTTACTACCAAGGATTAATATATTCCTAATAAAGTGTTTGGTGAATGTTCATCTGTTTAATGCTCCAAATATCAATAAGTATCAGTATTTCTATCAGTTTAGAACATGTTATCTGTTCAACCCAGAATAACGTATACATATATGGCTACATGTGTAATATCTATTTTGGTAGTTTGTGTCATGACAGCTAGCTATCAGCTTGTACGTTTGTTTGTAAAATCAGAGTAATTATAATGCTGAGATAAGGCTGATTATCTAGCTCTTCTTAGTGTTTAGGTTATTTCAGGGTCCATGGTTCTTTGGTGAATGGCGATTGGTGTTTTTTTTTATTCTTTCTTGGACTTTTACTTATATTTAAGTATTTAAAAGCCATTTTTAACAATTCCAAGTAAAGAATTTTAATAAATGTGACTGTAAAATAGTGCTTGAGTATTTGTGCAGTTTTACTGTGGCTGTCAATCCTTTGAAGGATATTTAGTGGAAATTCTCTGATTTTGTAGAACAGTGGTATTCCAGTCATGTCCATCACACACTGGGTCAGATACTGGGTCAGTCTTCAGTATTGCTCTTGTTCATTGTTCATCACTGAGAGCATCCCAAAGAGCATCACTCAGATCACTGGCAATTATTCGGGTGACACTCTCTTAGACGCTCTTTTAAACCCTCTCAATACTGCCTTTAAGCAGTCTATCGTGATTCTCTACACTGTTATAAAATATATAATGTACTGTAGTATAGTTCATAATGCAGTGAACTGGAAAAGGAGGATAAGAATGGGAACTAGTTGAGAATGAACAGATCATATACTGAACATCAATAACTATCAATTGGACTATACAGTAAAATGAAAACAAAATGGACTAAGCTCTTGATAGCTTATCTACTACAATATAATTTATGTAGAATTCTTATAGGCTGGGTGATGTTCATCACTTTACCACAGACAGTAGACTTTTTGTAGAGCATCTACTATGGACTACCCAGTGTTGATGTGTTTTTTTTGTTTAAATGAAAGCTATTTCACTGTGCCTTTTAACACACGATAACTATTAACAGACGATAATTACATCTTTCAGCTAACATTATTGTGTTGTAATTGTTTATTATTGGGGACTGTTCCGATCAAATTATTTCATTTAAATGAATAATAACAACAACAACAACAACAACAATAATAATAATAATAATAATAATAATAATAATAATAATAATCATTATTATTATTATTATTTCAGTAAATACCTGGTAACTATGCTGCCAGTAAGATTTAACAACATACTTTACTGCTATACTTACTATATTATACTCATTCCAGTTGTAAATTAGAAGATGAACAGCTGACAACATCGAAGTCCATTTCCTACACCGTCCTATACATTCCTTATTAATTCCCTAATCGATATCAAGGGAGTGGATACTCATACATTAATACAGGAATAAAATACAGGAATAATTGAATGCACTGTAAATAGGAATTCTAAAGCATTACAAATGATGTTTTGTTGGACCAACCGTCTGTGCTCATGATGTTATTATTTCCCAGCGTCTTACTCTGACGCTGAATCACTAAGATCACATACATGAGGTTTCACTCCAATGAGCCCTTCAGCATTAATTAGTGTGATCATTAATCAAGTCCAGCACAGATAGCTGCTTAATCCTGATCTAATGCATTTTTCTGCAGGAGGCCTACAGAATTTAATTGGATTTGATTGGATATTGCTGTGATTGTCCCACATGAAACATCTTTAGTTATTAATTGGAGTATAGATTAATTGTTGTCTTTGATTAAATATTTTTATACAAGAATTCAATCTAGATAGGCGTTAGTCAGGAAAAAAAGAAGGTATACATAGATACATAGATCCATTTCCATACTATAATAAAGGATTGCGATCCTTTGCAGTTGTTTTATTGAGACTGCTTTTTTTGGGATAGAGACTATTGAGTGTATGTGCTTGGATGTGAGTGGATATGGACTGTCAGAAGCAGGTCACTAAGGACAAAAGCCCTTCACCAATAATGTGTGTATTTTGAAACCTTACTGTACATTTTGACATTCCGCTTGATATGAAGGAATATCTTCATCCATCCAGTAGAGTATTGTACTGGGAAATTTGCACAGTGTTGTCTTTTGAGTGCAAGACTTTTGATGGATTAGTGAGCGGTTCAGTCTGTATGTGAATTCCAGGTTCAGTTGCCAGTTCACTTCCTTAAAGATTACAATAAAAATAATTTAGTTCAATTTAGCAGAAACTTTTAGAAAATGTTTGCCTAAATATTGTTAAACTATCAAATAATATTTGCATTTTTTTTCTTATATTCAGACATAACATTCAGGGATGTTACCTAGCTGACTGGCATTAGCAATGAAGAATATAAACATGTAGGTTTTTTTTTTTTGGATATTTTCTGTCAGAAATCCTGTCAGGTTAGCTCATATTTATCTACACTGACATGACTCTGAAAGGATTTGTAACTACTGCTTAACATGATCAAATCTGACAGCATTTGGTAGGATTTATTTTGGGTTTTTTGAGGAAGTCATATTCATAAAATCATATTTTCTCACCTCCTCACACTCCATTGATGCAGTGTCCTGCAAATGTCTGTCCTGCAAATGTTCATATGTTAACTTATGCTTACATTATGCAGCCATGCAAGTGGCATATAATCTAAGATTTAAGCATTTGACAGTGATATGTTTGATCTGGAAGTACCCACAAACTGTCTAAAAGTTCATAATAAGCATAAAAAGCAATAAAATATAATAACTAATAAATCAATAGACATTAAGCTGTAATGACACAGGGATGGTACAGACATTGATTTCAATGGCATTTGCTAAGCTACAAATGATACAGTCCTCATATAATACTGTAGCTTCCTTAACTTACAGGTTCATTCTTAGATGATCATTGCCATCCGATTTAAAAAGAACAAGCAAACAGTTGTTTACCAACACGTTGGTAAAATGCATTTACACTTTCCACATGCAACTTAGAGCACAAAAGAGGAAGGCCCAAAGTTTCTATACAGAAAGAGTAGAAGTTAGGAGTTATAGTGTCACATTTGCTAAAAAGGAATCAACCATTTGGTAGTATTGGATGAAGCCAAGACATGAGACATATGGTTGGGCTTGAAAAAAGACGCATCCTCAAAACTACATACAGTGCTATACAAAGTATTCTATACAGATTATTCAGCACACCCATTGTAAAGGAGAGAATGAAGTTGGACAGTTTGTTCCACCTTTTGCAGAAGTGAGCCGATTTCAGCACATGCTGGTGTTGTTATCAGGCGACATTCACTCCCAGACTAATATAATCATGGGGATAACAATAAAAAAAAAAATTCATTCATTACTTTGTATGCAAGCACCAAAGACTTGAGGAGAACAGCTACATAGAGCTGTCTCTACAATAAGAGCAATGAAGTTTCCCTGCCCTCTATTATGACCCTTTAATGAATAGCATGCTCAAGGAAGGATCTGAGCACATTTCCTGTGAGGCAGATGATGAGAAGGCTTATGGATTTAATAAGCGTCTCAGACCACGCATTCCCAATCCACATTATTTAGTTGTGCATATACACACAATGCCCTGAATGTTCATTACCATTTGAAGTCATAAAAGAATTGAAATTGAATACCCCACCCATACTTAGTCATGCTCCCAGGAAAGATGATTTTTTTCTTACTCTGAATCTTTTACTCTTGGGGGTTGGACAAATCATAAATTCATTAGCTGGCCCACCAGGTAGGTGCGAGCTTGCCAGTCCCATGCTGCACTTCCCTGAGAGCCCACTTATCTGGGCTAAAATGCAGCAACTAATGTAATTTATCTCAAAGTTATAATCAGCTATTCCTCTGCCTCAATATCAACACAGACTGTAATATAAATGTATCAATACAATGTACCCGAATCCCTGACATCAGAGATACTGGATTGATTTCCTTTATACCATAACCTGTTATAGCTCAGGTCTTTAGTAAAGTTTACATGTACGTTGTATTCTTCAATTTATCCAGTGTATTTATAACGTGCACTTTGGTTCAGAAAAAGCTGGAACAGAACTAAAATATGGACTGTCTAAGAGTCCCTGAGGACTGGATTAAGATGCCATGCTCTTATTTAATGCCAAACACAATAGGACTGCACCATGGGAAACGTGAAGACGTTCAATTAGGACTGTTTCGTAAGCTACGTATAATTAGGTCACTGTTTCCTCTGTTTTAGCAGGCTTCCATGGACACTATCTACGGTGGCTGAATTGATGCACTCTAGCTCACAGCAAGGCAATTCAAAGATTCTGGTCAGAATTGTAACAGATGAAAGAAAAAGCCGGTGAACAAATATTCAAAATGCCAACGCTGGCCAGTCTCACACTCTTTTGGACTGAACACAGAGACACAGAGGATATGGTGGTAGTGAGGAAAGGATTGCTGGAGGGTACTACACGAAGAGGAAAAGAAAGAAAAAAGTAAAAATGTCTGAATGTTAAATTGTGCCAGTTGCTATTCTATTCAGATACAGAAATAGGGATATCTTTCTTCAACAAATATTTTAAAATGAGGAGAAACATCAACTGTTATTCATCAGGGTCACATGTGGGTGGCATACAGGTCAAACATATCTGTAAAAAAGTAACACATTTTAGTTCCTATTCCTTCATATTTTTTTCCTTGTCCACTGTCATTCAGTTTAGCCCTTCATGCCAATACTAATCCATAATTCAAGTGCTCACACACTCGAGTCTCTTGGGCTTACATCAAACAAACTAAAGCTCTCATTGGAGTCCAGGTGTGGTAGAGACAAAATACAGTGTGTGAGTTTGACAGAAAACACCCAACATTTTCCATTTTCTCATACGAAATCGTTAATTGTACAGTCAACATTATAGTTTATGAAATTAGCTGACAAACATGAGGAGCTGCTTGTTGTAATTACAAGTGAATAAGATTTGCATATTTCAGTTGAATATGCATTCCATGCGCTGATTATGATGGTACTGCTTAAATGTACATTAAACATAATGCTACATTAAACAGTTCTTGTATGTACTTTAAATATATTGAAAGAATTTCAAAAACATTGATTCTGTAATAATAATGTTGTATCTGTTGTAATTATGCTTGATATACACAGGATAATAAATCCATATAAATTTATAATATAAGATAATTAATTGTTTAGACCTTTATTTTAAGCATTTATAGTTTGGAGCATGACTAGAACATTGCTGTACACTTTGTGCGCTGTTTACCTTACCTAAAACTTCTGTGAATAATCCCTTTAAATGTTGTGTATAACTTATTGTTTTGCGTTTTTAAACTTGGATAGCACATCATTTTGGTTCAAAAGTGCAAAATTTCTTCCCACAGTACAGGATGGACTCTGTATTGACATATCTGTTCACTCAGTATATACTGTAGATATAATACATGAGGATATTTCTACCGGGTATTTTATAGAAGCAAATGTACTTGTTTAACCCCTGAGAAACAGAAATTATCATGACAACTGATTTTATGTTTCCTCAGACAGCGATTTTACTAGAATCAGTTTAAATCAAGCACATACATTATGCCAAAACAAACTCAATTACAAGTTAGGAAGAATGACTTAAAACCGTGACAAACACATAAACACGTATAAATCTGCTGAAGACGAAAGAACAAAACACATGGTTGGTAAAACCGCTATTCCGCTCTCAGTGTGTGGTCGGAGACAAAAGCAATCAAACTCAGATTAGCGGATTCACTCACTTTGAGGATTACCGATCGTTACCAAAACGTATGTTAAATAATATGACAGAAATAGCTCTTTGACTTACCTTAAGTTTTAACTTAAGTTTTAACACAATTTTAACGTGATATTGAATATTTTTAATTCACGAATTAACAGTTCTTTAAAACTTTCCATACCATGTACTCAGTATATTTATGCTTATCTCTGATATCCTGATATCTGATATCGATGTTCTTACCTGTTTCTTGCTTTGAAACTGGTACAGTCCATGAAAATTTTCCTTTACCCTTTATGTCACATATTGACATAACAGATATGGGTAAAACTAAAATATGTTAATAAATACATGCAAATCTAATCCAATCCATATCATGTTACCTTCATTATAAGCTGAAAGCGAGAATATCTGTGAGGAAATGGGGTGCACTGATCCAAAAAAAAAATAGAGAAAAAGTCATATAACATTGCAATTTGTGAAACCATGACACTGTAACTACCCTGTTATCAATGATGTTGTCTTGCTGTTCTCAATACCCATTTTCTGCTCCCTACATAATTGCTTAAAACCCTTGGTTGTCAGGCTTCTGTATA
>JAOTRN010000009.1:8326835-8340533 GCA_028566695.1 Bagroides melapterus
GGAGATTTACTACTCATTTTGAAATGGTTATATCCACCAATGTTTTTTTATTGTTCTGACAAGATCTGCCAGATCTTCATTTCATTACAAAACACACTGAGGTTCCGTTGCTACAGTTTATGAGATGCTCTCTGGAACAGTTGTTCATTTAATCATACAATTGTATAATTGTATTTGCGGATGTTTATGAAGGGTGCAAGTAATTCAAGAAGGGACTGTATGTTAAAACACAAAGTTTCTCAGTAAGAGGAATGAAGGCAATGCACTACATCACCCCATCATATACATTTACATTTATTGTATTTGGCAGATGTACTTATCCAGAGTGACTCAAGTGCTTTGAAGTATCTATCAATAAATGCATGCTGATAGTGGTTCACTAGATCACAGGCTAAGAATACTATCTGCCTATTTTTTTAAAGAGGCATTCTAGTAAGTAAAGCAGCTAGAAGAAGTTCATGCCACCACCTGAGTGCCAGAACAAAGACACGTAACATGCTTTCCTTGCACCCTGGGATGAGATCCATTTGAGCAGTGTTGAAGGATCGGAGGGAGCGTGACGCAGTGCAAATGATAAGTGCTTTAAGGTAGGTGTGTGCTGGTCCATTTTTGCTTCGTAGGCAAGCGTTAATGTTTTAAATCTTATGTGGGCAGCTACAGGAAACCAGTGCAAGGAGTGTAGAAATGGGTTGGTGTGGGAGAATTTAAAAAGGTCAGAAACAAATCATGCAGCTGCATTCTGAATCATTTGTAGAGGTCAAATGGCACCCAGATTTAGACCTACCAGGAGCAAGTTGCAGTAGTCCAATTGAAATGGCAAAGAACTGAACAAGAATGTTAGAGGTACTGACTGGAAAAAAAATGGACGAATCCTTTGGATGTTGTAAAGGAGAAATCGACATGATCTTGTCAGTTTTGCAATGTGAGAGGGAAATGACAGGTGACTGTACATAGTTACCCCAATGTTGTGTAGAAGGTGGACTCTAAGAGTTGTTTAAAGAGAGCACATGATCCTAAGGTGATGGATGATAAATGACCTAGGATGAACAGCTGATGATCTGGCATCCATGATAATATATCTGGCAGACATGCTGAGATCTGAGCAGAAACATGAGTGTCTGAGGGACGGAAGGAGAGAATGAGTGACACCCACGCTGCAGTGGTATAAAATATGTCCTTGCAAAGAGGTAGTGTAGTGAGGGAGAAGAGAAAATGACCAGGTGGTATGGGCTTGTGGGACAGCAGTGGAGAGTCTGTGTGGAGATGTGATTCCTCTCCATGTCACCTGATATGACTAACCTTCCAGATAGAAGGCAATCCAATACTGTTTGTATGCTTATTAAATAATAGGCAAAATAATTTACCAATAAATACACTACAGGGGGTAAACAAAACAAAAATTAAATAATAAAAACAATAATCCCCCGGTAGGTTATTATTGTGGTGAGCAGAAAAACATCGCTTCATGCACTAAACATCATACTTTGAAGTAGATGGGCTACGACAACTAAGACCACATTGGGTTTCATTCATGACAACAAAGAGCAGGAATCTGAGGCGGTCATGGGTATAGACTCATTAAAAACTGGACAGCTGAAGATTAGAACAAAACTCACCTGGTCTCTGTCCAGCTTTCAGCTGTACAGCTTCAGGTAGTCTGTGCTCATGATAGTCTAAGATTGTTGCACTTGGCAATCAGCAGTGGAACCTGATGTGGTCTTCTGCTGAAATTCTTTTCTGCTCAACACAATTGTAAAGGGTGCCTGGCCAGCTCAGACCAAATGTCATCATTCTCCTATCTCTCTCGTCGACAAGTTGTTTTATGCCTGCAGACCGTCTGTTCACAGGAGGTTTGTTTTTTTGTAGTTGTTGTCCTTAAATGCACAGTTGTATACTGTATGTGTTAATTATGACTGATTTATGCTCTACTCTAAAATGCCTGTATATTTCTCAGATTATATATCAAATATATTTCACAGTGCATAGTACCATGAGTGTTCAAGTACAACCAACATATTTCCTGATATTGCAACTTTTAGCATTGAATCATGCATTCGAAAAGGAAGAATTTTTTCAGAACATTTTAATAAGACACATCCGCATACAAAATGCTGGCCCCCATCTATTATTCAAAATACCTGCTTCCAGGTACCATCTGTGTTGTCACAGTGCCATTTGGAACGGCGAGCGCTAAATGAATTAGCTAGCATGTCAAGGCAGAACAAATCAAGACATTTGAACCAAATATTGTTCTTGTACCAATGTGGAACTGGTATTTCTGTTCAGTGAAACTCTCCAAATGCCAATTCTCTGATGTTGACCAGGCATTTATGTGAATCATTAGACTGCAAAGAGCATTAATTGCACTTCAGGAGCACACATTGCTGTCAGCAGGTGCTCACAGTGAGTCACTCTTCCATGTAAGTGAGTCATTATCAATATTAAAGAACACTGGTACTGTGGGACTGAGTCTACAGTACACATATAGAGAATTCCCAGAAATTGAAAATTGTGCTACTTGTCCAGAGTAAAGTTTTATATGGTAGTGTCAACAGGGCATGAAAGCACACACACAGTTTATCATATCAGAAAACTGCAGCTGTAACACATTTGTTTATGCCTTTGACACCATTCGATTACATCGGCACAGACATTGAAACAGCCCAGCTTTTTCATTCCCTTCCTGAGACTATTTAAATTTGATTGGTCATACTCCGAATGCTGTAAATGTCAAAAAAGCGACATGGCAGCAAAGGCTTAATGTGCAAATAAATATATAATAAAATGAGCTGAATATGTTCAGCAAGCACTGCTTCTATCCAGCACTTAAAAGTGGTAGATGCAAGGAATTTAGAATGTGTGGCTTGAAGTATTGGAATGGGTTATTGCACTTTTATTTGCATCCATTGGTAAGCAGGTAGTACAGCATAACCGTCCTAATAGCATGGCCCTTTTGGGGAGACGACAAAAATGTGGCAACTGCTTATATATAAAATGTACTCGTCTGAATATTAGTCATGCTCTTATCTACTATAATATACTTCTCTGGAACTTGGGCAAAAAAAATGAAGTTGGAGTTGAGAGGAGATACTATATCTCTTGGGTCAATTAAAGCAAGCCAGCTCAGGTCATTTGCTTTACTTCCAGTTATCTGTTACTAAAGAGGAATAATCGAAGCTACACTTTATGCTTAAAAAAAGGCACACTCTTATTTGTGACTTTTCTCAGCTTGAGATTTGGCAGAGATTTTTCCCAAACCAGGATTTAAAAGCATCTTATATTCTGCATATTGTCAAAATGTGATGATAGATTGATTTTGCCACAGATGCAGCTACCCTGTAAATATGCTGAAAACTATGCTATTCAAACATAAAAAAAAAAAGAAAGAAAGAATTAAAATTCAACTTTTCTCCCTTCAGATATTAAATGTCAGGAGTTTGAATAATACAAGAGTTCTGCTTCAACTATCTTAAGACAAAACAGTGTTGAGTCTTTAACAAAAGTAAGGTAATTAAGTTATGCTCTCTAGCCAGCCAGTGCAAACCATTCCTTCTTCTCTGCTGTTGTTTGCATTTAAACTTTATAATTAATTCACATTTTGCTTCAGTCATCAAATGCCAACTGTCAAAGGAAGTGTTCATTGACTTATAACAGCATGAGACAGTGAGGCATTTCCTTTGTGATCACACAAGGATAAAGCTTTCCGATTTAATTGAATAATTCTGTAGCTGAATTTCTCTCTAATCATGAGAGTGAGAATGATAAAGAATTATAATCGTGTATGACTCATGAAAAACTCCATTTTCTGCAAGATGACGGCCTACTAAGTCCACTGTAAAGACCACATAATATCCCATTTTAATGTTGTATATTACCTAAATAATCACAAACTTTAGCAAAGTTTACATACTACATCACAGTGCTCTGATCAGAATTGAATCTGCCATATAAGCTGAATAAATGTGGGAGAGGTTTGGACTGAGGCTCAGCTGGAGAGAGGGAAACACTGTGAGTTAGATCAGTGCTGTGGCTGACCTGCATTTCTAAGCAGCAAGAGCATGGCTGTCAGCCAACACATTTTCTTCCTAGGTTTTCATTAATTGCAAGGTTACTTGCACTGCCTCTCAGTATACAAGGCTACCCGGTGTTAGCATATGAGCAAACACTGAGCACACCATACAGCAGTACACAGGAGTATTTGTCTGTGCTTTGTTTCAGATACCTGTGCTCAGTTTAGGTGTCAAATTTCACTGAATTTTACACCTGAATATTGTGAATACTAAAATTATTTGCAGACAAGCAACAAGTTTAATTCTGCATATCAAAAGAAAGATCAATAAAAGACAATAACCCATAATCAAAGGATTTAGATGTCGTTTTTAGTAGGATTTCAGTTGGTTGATTGTCTTACTGCCCCAATTTTTGTATAAATTTGTATTTTTCTTTGCTAGAACATCTCCGCAGATAATAATGCATTTGATATTCTGAAATTACTTGAAAAGACTTTAAAACTAATGATTCTTTGAAGTACATTTAAGTGTGCTGTTTATCGTGTTCTAACTAGGTACATTTCCAGTGCTGCTTAGAACATTGCATTTCTTTTTTTAAAGAGGAAAAAATAACTCACTCCCTTACAGTAATTGCTTTATTCTTGTCAGGGTTATGGTGGGTCTGGAGCCTATCCCAAGAACACTTGAGGCAGGAATGCACCCTGGATGGGATACCAGTTCATCACAGGGTACCATACACACATTCACACACTTATTCACACCTAGAGGCAATTTATCTTAGCTAATCCACCTGCTGGCAGGATTTGGGGAGTTTGGAGGAAGATGGAGGAAACCCTTGAGGATACTGTATAGAGAGAACATTCAGGGAAACACCACATAGACAGTAATTCAAGGTCAGGATTGAACTGATTGTGCTGGGCCCCATTTCAACCCAACTTGAAGTAATTGCTGTGGATATTCAAGTATTTAAGTTAGGGAAATTGCTTAATAATTTTAAATGTTGTAGTGGAATGCTTATTTAGTAGCTTATCCAACAAAAAACTGTATCAGTACAATTTTAAAAGTTAATTAATGAAAGTAAGTTGTCATGGGTTTTGTCATTTTGTTCATATTCTAAGAAAAATACACTCCTAAAATAGTTTTACAGATATTTCTCTAAAGAATACAGCATTAAGTCATCCTTGCTGTACCATGTTATCAGATTAGCCTTATATCTGTATAGTGCCATCACCACTCTCTTACTTACTTACACTTATGTTTTAAGCTTTTTTGCAGTAGAAGTAGATGCAACTGCAAAAAAAAAAAAGTGCTTTGTTTAAAAGCAGGCTGATGAATGTGATGAGCTAACAGAACAAACTCAGAAATCCAGGATACAAAGACCAAAGAAAACCAAAGAACAATAGCAAAGTCACCAGAATAGCAATCAAAAAGATAAACGCTCGGCACATCAGAACTCTGATAGAAACAGAATTTTTTTTTTTTACAATAAGTGGAAGGTTTTTAGATAGCATGTGATTGGTACAGGCAGGGGCGCCGCTAGCAATTTTGGGCCCTATGAAAGAATATTAGGTTGGACCCCTACCACACCAATAAATCAGATCTCTGAGGCCCCCCAAACTGTGTGAGCCCTTAGAATCGTCCTAACTTCCCCCCATGACAGTGCCCCTGGGTATAGGATTATAGGTGGTGATTGGAATCAAGCGTGTACAGTCAAATGTCAGGAAGGATTGAACATGACAGTTGGGAGTTTGGAGAATGGAGTCCATGACCTGACATTCAGTAACTTTGGGATCTGCTATTGTTAATTTAGACTAAATTTCCTGTGTTGATTTGGTGAATTATATTCAAATATCCCTATTCTAATATTCATTATTACTCTTAATATTATTCTTTGCTAATAATCACATATAGAAGAAATGCTTATGTCATTTTGTCCATGTCATGAAGCATGGCTAAGAATATGTTTAGTCTATGTTGTCCACATTAACATACACTGACATTAGAGGTCTTGTAGACTCGGATGCATATTAACAGCAGAAGATACAATTCAGCTCTTCTCAACATAATATAAGGTATATATATATGTGCTGTATATAATTATATCAAGCAAATAAATCGTTGAGCAAATATACATAGTGTTCTACTTGTGTCAACTATAAAATTTGTGTAATATTTTTAACTTCATAAACTTTTTTTATTGATTGAAAGCTATATAGATAGCTGTTTTCTCCTATCATGGCTGTAAAAAAAAAAAAAAAGAAAAAGATGAGCCGTATTCAGTAGGATTTTTCTGAGCACAGGCTAGCGGCAGGTGTATTATCATGTCTGTTTCCATCACATCAGGCTGCTCAGGTCTCTTTGCCATACTCAGCTGGATGTTTGGGAGCTTTGAAAAGGCCATAATCTGAGGCAGAATATGAGTTTATCTCTAGGCTCACCCCACAGCAATCCCTTAGGAACTGGGCAACTAATAACTCCAGATCAGAAGAAAGTGGACTCAAATAGACTGGCCCAGAGAGCCATGTACTACCTGCTACATCACAGGGATGAAAATCAATGAATTAATCACCCTACTTTTGACCAAGCAGCACTCTAATATTTGTAATGTAATAGTTAGAGCCAGGGGTTTGTTCTGTGTTCTTCACTGCAGTAAAACATTTATTCAAGAAATTCCGTTTGTCTTGATGTCTCGTGTCAGAATAGGTTTTCTTTCTGTTTTTGTCAACAATTTACCTGATACTGTAGAGGGTGTCATGGTCAGACAGTGAAAGATGTAAGTGCAGTTGGTGAAGCTGATAGATAGGTATCAGTACTAGCCAACTAGCCAATGTAAGTGTCAAAAGGATGTGGTGGCCTAGTGTTTAAGGTGTTGGGGTATTAATCGGAAGGTTGTGCATTCAAATCCCAGGTTGCCAGGGCTCCAATGCTGGGCCCCTGATTAAGGCCCTTAACCCTCGGTTGTATAAAATGAGATAAATGTAAGTTGTTCTGGATAAGTGAGTCTGCCAAATGCTGTAAATGTAAAAGGAGTTGTTAATGAGCCTCCATCTATCACAGTGCCTCAGGGTCCTGGCTTTCATTAGTTTTTCACACACACACACACACACACACACACACACACACACACACACACACATACTGTATACAATGAAAATGTTTAGGTTTTTTTTTTTGAACAGTTATGGGAACAATCAAAGAAGCAAACAAACAAATAATAAATTGATAGACAAACAAGAGCTGTCTTAACATTTTGGCAAAATTCTGACATTCTGACAAAAATTAAATATAAAATTATTCAAATTTAACACACAGACTGCATTGCACTGAGGAACCCAGTATTCATCATACATCGTCACATTAGGTTTTGCATGTTAAGTCAAATCGTGAGCATTCATAGGCTTTAAGAATATAAAAGACTATAAATACAAATAGAGGATTTGACTCCTAACTCCTTCCTTCTAACTCACTTTAGATTAGACATGACTTGATCATTATCTGTGAGTCATTGGAAAGTTATTTTGTGCTTGAGACAAAGAGGTACCACAGTCTAAATTGGAACAAATGTCCAGATGAGTCAGCAGATATTGCAGTACTGCTGTAAAGAAAATTATAGGCTGATGAAAGTGTGTTGCAATCTTTCAGTCACTAGCCCTTCTTACTTTTCTGGTACTTCGATGCATTCCATGCCTTTTCCACTTTTGTCAGAGTCTCATTAACGGGAAAATTGCATGTCTGTTGAAGCAGACCAGCCAGTCAGCTGCATGCTAACAGTAAAGATGATATTGTCTCTATTACCATACACTGTCCAATTGTCCATTATACACACACACACACACACACACACACATTGCACGAGTGCATGGATGATCACAACAGGATTTGCAGTGTAACCCCCTGCAGCTAAATGGATATTAAGTCATGAGTGAATGGTTCAAAACAAATAGTTTTTTTTCTTTTCTTTTTTTTTTTTTTATTAGTTTGGCAACATAGCTGTGTATTCTCACAGAGTTTTTAGCATTGGTTATTAGGTAACTATTTTTGATAGAGCTGTTATTATGACAGAAAAGTCAAAGGATGTTCGGATGTCTGTGCATTTGGAATATAATGTGTTTATTGAAATACAAACACTTTTTTCCACTCCTATGCTACAGATTATGGTACAATAATAAAGACTTTAAGAGTGAGCAACTTTTTTGTGATATTGGCACTGTATAATGCAAAGCCAAAAGCACTGCTGTCCTCAAACGTATAGCAGTTACTGCCACAAAGCTCATTTATTGTCCATTCCTCCCAAATCTAATGATAATTACTCTTCTCAATGTAATAAGTGTACTATAATCTAAATGATAGATTGGTCATTATCCTTCATAATTCACTCCAGAAACAGCCTTGCACTAATGCACTGAATCTGTTTCATCCAGCAATAGTAATCATTCATAGACACATATAAAACACAGGAAGATGGCATAACAGGCCAAAAAAAAAAAAAAAGATCTAGAGAAAACTTATGTCTTGTTATATTTCTCTGTGTCCAACTCTCATTGCTCTCAGCAGGCAAGCAGACAGGACAGAAGGTCGGAGTTACTCCATCAGCCAAAGCTCCCAGGGTTTCCTTTATTTATTTATTTATTTTTTTGTACTTTCCCCTTGTGTTTTCTGAGCCTTCTAATGAGACTGTGTTTTTCTGTGTTACCATCTGCTCCTCCATTTTCCTGTTTGACTTAAATAAATAAATAAATAGCATGGGGAAACCTTTTGAATCTTCAGTACATTTTGTAGCATTTTGATTTCATGGTGTACAACATGATATTGGCAAAATGCACTGAAGCTTTTACGTATGTCAATGTTAACCTACTTCTTTAGAAACTTCCTGCGCATCATTATACATGTGATACTGTGAAGAATCTGTGATTAAAAAAAAAAAAAAACCTTTTGCCTGCTGAGAGTACATCATGAATTCTTTTGATCAAGGTCATTGCATAGTTAGTGTCACAGCATCTTTAATATTTTGTTCAATGTAGCTGAGAAAAAAAATCTGATCAAAGGCTGAGGCGATTTAAGAGAGAAATTTACAATGAGAGCTACATGAATAGCAGGCTGGTAGGTCTCATGTCCGTTGAAATGATATTTGAGGTAATAGCTGGCTTTTCTGCCTTAAATAATTTCTTGAAGTATTTGAAGGTCAAACTTAAAGTGCAACATATAGAAATGAACTACTTTTTAAACTTTGATATGAGCTGTGACCTCAATTCTGACTGTCAACAGTATATATATATATATCTAGAAGTATGACACAAAATCTGTGCCATTTTTTAAAAAATGTATTATACCTCAGTTCAGTTGAATTCTTAAATCAGAAGGTGTAGGTTCATTTTTAGAACAATCCTTATTTAATTGTTCTTATTTAGTTTTTGTGATATTAACCTTGATACACTAAACAAATTCACTGAAGAAGAAAGATAACTGAAGAATACAAAGTCTGTCCAGAAAGTATCCAGCCATGTAATTCTGAAAAATCTGACATTTATTGAAGAAGATACAAGATACATTTTACATAGTACAGTGACTCCTCATTCCCTTTCAAAGTAGGCACGTTACATGCCAAGATCTTCCATCAAAATCTCAGACACAGTAGTTTTTGGAATCCGTAGATCAGCTTCTATTTCTTGCACTGTCTGTTTCCGAGGAGGAATGTTCAAGTTTATTGCAAAATGTGACGTAGTTTCATTGCTCTTCTGGCTCAGTCATTTTGAATGCGATGGCCATCAGTACACATGTTCACTCGACAATCTCTAGCACCCCAGTGAAGTTGTCATTGTTCACTCACGCACAGTCCAGTCCACTCTATTTAACTGCCAAGTTACATTGATAGTGTTTAAACTGTTCTCATTATATTAACAATGGTTGAACTAATAATAATTGCGGCATAAATTCATTCTATCGTACATTCATTCAGTTATTCCTTCACTCATTCACCACCATGCTTAATGAATAGAAAACATAATTTAACTATTTATACTGAAGAAAACTTTTAACTATAATCACAAATTCAACAAAACAGAACCACAACATGTGAAAGTCTATTCTTTGTAAACTAGAGTATAAGCTACAGTGTGAATGTTAGTGAAAGTACTGTTTCCACACTCTAATTTAGTGACATCTTGAGTTTGAGCTCTGCAATATGAAGTAACAGCAGACAGATTAGACATGAATGTGCAGAGCATGTTTTACACTGAGTAAAGAATAAGCCATGAAGGAGGATGGTTTAAGGTTTGGCATTGTAGATGGTGATGATTCAGAACTTGAACATGGACTTCTCTTGCAGCTGTTCACAGAACAAAGCTGAGTCAGATCGCACATTTGAAGGGCTCAGGGTCTGTAAAACTTCCCATCTCCCATTGACCTATTAATAAATGCAGCATACACACAAACATATATTTCTTTTCTTTTTCTTCAACTTTGTAACCTAAATATTCTCCTGAGCTTGCTTTTATCTGCAGCTTGCTTTGCCAGCATGATTTAAAATGCTACTGTTTTAAATTCTTACCAAGAGATTTAGAAAGAAAGGTTAGGTTCATGTTTCTTCAAATTATTGTCAATTTTCAATGCCAATAATTCAAAAAAAAGGAAGAAGTACAGGATTTTTGTTTCTAAATAATCTATTCATTGTATACAAACTACCACTGATGGGCACCTGAGCAAGACCCTTACCCCTCAATTACTCAGCTGCATTAGATAAAAATTATATAAAATGTAAATTGCTCTCAGTAAGGATGTCTGCCAAATACCTGAAATGTAATTTTTTTTAATGTCATTGCAGTAAATAGTAAATAGACCAAGCAGATTCTGCCCAATCATATTACTCTATGTAACAAATTTTAACATAAAGTTTTGCTATACATGGAAGTATGGCTAAAAACAACAAATAATGCAAAACTTTTATGTTTAACATGCTTGGAATTGACATTAATCCAGATTTAAACCAACAAAGGGACTAAATTGGAAAGGTTATTATTTTTTATTGTCTGTTTGGAAAGTTAGAAGAAACCTCTGGTAACAATGCTAACATTATCAGCTTGTGGTTTAGAAGTATGTTGTATGCTTTATATGGTTAAAATGTTGTTACTTCCATTTGATAAAGCACCGCAGCTCTAAACAGTTTCTAAGGTTGATATAAATACATTTCACTGAATTTCACGGAAAAGCACCACTGAATTTGTTCTTTTTTTCCGGGAGGCTTTATATTTGACAGTTTATTTACGCCCACATGAAAATAAAAAAACTACCACTCTTTCTATATCAACCAGATGACATTTAGACCTTTCTGGGAACAGTTCACCACTTATTGCTATTCAGATTTCTGTATTTTTGTATCACTGAATCTTTATTAGAACACATTATCTGTTTTCTAAACAATATACTAAAAACTGGTTATATCCCTACGCTATACAAACATCTGCATCAGCTCAGGTGTGACAGAAACAGGTTTTGTGCAGTTCTTTTGAGATTCGCTGAAACATAGAAGTGGGTAGTGTTTGCCATGTTATATTGGCCAAAGTCATTTATTCAAATTCTATAGAAATTAAGCTGTAAAAATACAACCATATAAGTATCTTTTATTTAGATATTATATATGGTGTATATGTATTTAGCTCAGAATGTGACTAAATTGACTTCACTGAATAGTCTTGTCAATTCTTTTTTAATTTCCTGTTGTTAGTGTGCCATTTCCTCAATCTCTCCGTTCTGTTTGTTCTCTGTTTGCCCGAGTGTCACAAAGCACGCTTTACATGCTGCCTGAAGTGTGCATGTACATTAAATAAAAAAGAGTTCAATTCTTTATTCTTTATTAATTATCTCTTTATAAGAGATAATTTCTTTTATTTACTCCATTTAATTTCAATTTACATTTTTGTTGCTCAGAAAAAAATAAATAATAAATAAATTAATTAATTTTTACCCCTTTTTTTCTCTCTTTTCATATATGGCATGGCAGGCCAAATCAGAGATCACCACAGGCCAACTTTGGGGTGCGGGTACTAGTTTGGGCACCTCTGATCTACAGGCTTGATTCATACATAACTTTCATTATAGCCTGTTATTCACATTTACAGATATGTACTCTGATAATAGAAGTAAACATTATGGTGTAAATTATCCTGCCTTCCCTGAGATGATGAGAATGATGATGAGAATGATGATGAGAATGATGACGATAAAAAACAAACAAACAATACTACTACTACTACTACTACTACTACTACTACTAATAATAATAATAATAATAACAATAATAATAATGTCCCATACTTTGTTTTTAAATCAAAAGAACACTTGGCTTGGCTCCAATGTTTCAATATATAAATAGTGATGTTATCTGATGGCAATTGATGCTAACATGCATTTGACTGGAGATAAATACTGGGGCTTGGTGTATTTGGATTATTTGTATTTAAGTATTTGGAATTTGGAAGATTATTTCGATTTGTTATATGATTAGTAATCAGTGACATATTTTGAATGAACATCACAGTCCGCTTTCCTACAGTCTACCCAGAAATCCTCACTGCAGTCCAATTAATCTTTACTTGAAAGCCTTACAAGATTAGACATGCACTGTTAATCATATTTTTCAATGAACACTGTGGAGCCATCCTGTGTGAATGGAGTGGAGATTTCACAGTGTAAAGACAAAACAGTCAATGGTTCAGATAAAATAAGATTAGATACATATCATTTACATAAACATAAATATTCTTGGGCTCCAGGGTGGCGTAAAAGCAACATGTTCACAAGTTTAAATCCTTATCTGTAGCTGGAAGTCAAAAGAGCAAAACTGGCTGTTCCCAGTGTTCCCTGGGTGGGAGGAATGCCATTACCTTATCAATCACAGGAAGAGGGTGGTTAGCACTTCCTCCAAATGTGTCACGCTGTCCTGTGATGCAGTATGAGCAATGTGAAAGGAAGGTTGTTGCATTCGGGGTAAAAATAATCCAGTGCTAAACGCCAATGAAACGTTTCCTGTGTTTGCTCTTTCAGTCTCTTTTGTCTGCAAACTATTGATGATCTGTAGGTTGCCATTTGCTAATATTGATTTCAGCTTGATGAGTGTGCACATACACACCATCTTTGTCCTTATGTGTGAGATTGCTGTGGACATTCTTTTCCTGGCCTCAGGCCACTGAATCCTTATCTGTTTACATTATATCATGATTCTTGTCATAAATGTTATTGCAATAAAAGAAAGACAAAAGATTGCAGATATGCAGGTTACTTCATGCGAATAATGTCTGCAGAACGGATGTTTTTCTGCTTGTCTGCCAGTTAAGTCAATCTTTTGTAGAAAATATCTATTTTGGCAATGTATTCAGGCTGTCTAACAGATGGAATATGAAACGTATAAACTGTATTATTGGAGTGTACATTTTGAAGTGCTTACACTTTAATTTCTCAGTTTAATTTCTTTGATACATTTGGGTCGGTAGAAAGAGCCTAAAATGCTTGAAATTGGTTCATTCAAGTATAATTGTTACCCTGCAGCTTACATCTTCAGAGACAAACTACAGAAAAACTGTAAAAATCCTAGTCATAAACGTGATCATAAGCTATGTGAATGCAGTTTATACAACATTCTATTCAAGTCAAATGTGCATGTTTTTCCTGCATCACACACACACACACACACACA
>JAOTRN010000009.1:8346240-8358944 GCA_028566695.1 Bagroides melapterus
GAGAGAGAGAGAGAGAGAGAGAGAGAGAGAGCTGCCTGTGGGCTTCACCTGTGCCATGGCCACTGGCACACATGTGCCATAATGATAGAGAAGGAACATAAGCATGTCCTCAGGTCAAACACATACAGAGTAAATAGCTACTTTTACAGGGAAGATTGAGTGTTGTGTTTAGGATAAGATCAGGAGTATTTAGAGCCAGGAAGATATCATCTTTCAGTATTGTATCCCCTTGATTCAATAGAACAAATTAACTTTAAGTTTCAATTAAATTTAACTTTTTATGTTGTTGTCTAATAAGTATAAAATGCTAAATAATGCTAAAATAATGAAATAAAATACAAAATAAAATAATAACATATCATAGTTTATATAATTTTTTAAGATTATAAATTACAAGGCAGATTTATATCAAAATTTTAAATAATTTATCTATTGGAAGAGTTCAATAAATGCTATGACAATAGTGAAACTGAATGATGCAATGAACTTCAGCTTGAGTAGTGTTTGCAAAATGCACTTTTACTTCAAGAATTTGACTGAGTGTTTAAAAAATGTGTGATTACATTGGTTTCATTTTATGCAAATTGACCAGTTAGTTGTGCCAAATAAAATCTTATAGTGCATGAAATAAAGCGCTCAGTAAACAAAAATCACTATGAGCTGCTAAATCTCCAACTTGCTCAGTTTTTATATTAGCTTTATATGCTGCCATTCACGTCTAATCTCAAGTGACATGGAAAGTCATGCTGTACGATCAACCCATTGGCACACAGTATCTAATCCACACTAAACTCTGTGGGCCGTTTGTCACCAGTCCTGCTTACACAGAGAGAGAGGCAGGTTGGCTAGATACTGAAAATATAGCATTTGTAATTTGTAACTGATGAACAATTAAACACATGATTAATGGTGTCTCAGTGTTATTCACATTAATTTGTGATTGAGCATTATTAGTTTTTTTTTATAGTCTTTGTATCACTTTCATTCAATTGAGCATTAACATGCATTGTATTTATTATAATTAATGAATACATTACATTAGTAATGGGGAACAAAGCACTGCTAATAGTCACTTAAATACACACTTGAATAATCAAATGTGTAAAACATGATAGCCTGATTAATTTATGTGAATTTATTTCTCCTCTAATGGTCATGACAAGCACTTTCATTATGGTTAAGAATATATACCATGATATAATTTGTGAGTGCTTTTAGGAGCACATTTGAGTAAGCAGACAATGTTTTAGATCAAATCCTGCAGGACACCAGGACACACACAAGAGAGCAAGAGCCAGGCCAGTGGCAGCAGTTCATCCCTCAGGCCTTAGGGTGGAGGATGACATGGCGAAACATATGTTTTACCCAGAAACAGCCTTCTCTAGCCAGGTGGGATAGATTCATTCCCCTCTCTCACACACTCTCTCAGCACCTGCAGGCCTAGAGTCCTTGCTATTGCTCTCTGAAGGACAGGGCCATTTGTAATGTGTACAGAATTGTTGGCTTGCTTCTATGTTTGTTGCTCTCTTCAAAGGTGCCAAGGGAGAAACTCACCTCATAGTGTGTTCACCCAGAGGCCCACAACAGAGAAAGGTTCAGTTTATGTTTTCCTGTAATGCTTTGTGTTTCATTAATAATCATGGGTTCCAACAACCTCACTAACTTAGAGAGAGTGAAAATGTACATTTTTCTGCTTGTATCTTTGTCTGGTGATGATGAGGAGGCAAACTTGCACTAATGTTACTGTACATATGTAATAATACAGTGAATTACTACCTCATCATGCTCAAAAGTGATTATAAGCAGATAGACTATTCTGTAATCTGATCTCATGACGTAAATTCAATGTGAAAATCGCTACTCAGGTGAATTAATTGAAATCCTGCGAACAACACAAACAGCATTGTCTTTAATTCACCTTCAATGTTATCCTAATCAATATGTCCTAGTTGATTTGCAGCAGTGCCTCTCATTCCACTCTCCTGAGCTGTGGATGCTAGGTTGGCGTGCTAATGTGATATTTTTCATTTCATAACAATTCTCTAATATACACGGTGTGAGATCTAATTAAATCTGCAACCTTCTCCCCAATACCTTCCACATTCCAATTGAACCCTACTAATAATTGTTCACACATAATTGTGTATGGGTCCAAAAATCTACTGAAAGCTGTAGTGTTATTGAAGGTTTTAGAAAGTATTTTTTAAAATGTAAAATGTATTTTTTCGTAAAGTGTCAGGGCCATTTGGGACTTTGGGGGGCACTCTGGTGTTCCTGTCTCATGTTCTGTTTGTTTATGTTGATATTTTTCTGTTCATGTGTTTGCCCCGCCCTAGCCTAGCTCCTTCCCCTTTCTGAACACCTGTTCTTTATGTGTCTATTATCATATCCTTTATTTAAGCCTGCCGCGTGGCTCTTGCCGTCGCGGAATCCTCGTCTTTGTTTTGTATTTGTCTGGCATGTCTGTCTAGTTAGGTTTCAGTTCCTTTTTCCCCCAGTTCAGTTCCCTAGTGTTTCTCGGTCTTGTTTTATGTTTAATAAATCATGCTTGACGCTATCCCCGTGTGTGGGTCTACTTTTTTATTTTTATTTTTATTTTTTCCAAGTTTTTTCCTGACATAAAGTGTCTTTTTTTTATTTTTTTTTTTTTGCTAAACTGTGGTGTGTAGCAAACTTCATGTTAGACATGTTGTGTGCACTTACTGTATCTAAACGGAAAAAATCTAAAAAATTAAGCACTTTTTAAAAAGAGATTCATAAATCTACCACATATTTGCTATGTGGAGGTAAACAAGGTGATTCAGAACTACACAATGCCACATGTTTATTGTGTGCAAAGTCATCCATCTACAAGATAAGGGCTTTGGCCAGACCAGTGCTTGGTACAATAAATCTTCATTACCCTGTGTGAGAAACTTCATTGCAACAAATTAAAGCCATAGACAGTAACAGGTAAAGCTGCTTCCAAATAGGGAAACAAACACAGAGGAGACAGAGGAGGGCCTTTTACTAGGATGAACTGCCACAGACAGACAGAAAGTGTGAAATTAAAGAAAAGCAGTAAAAGAGAGAGAGAGAGAGAGAGAGAGAGAGAGAAAGAGAGAACAGGGAAATGTGAGTTCACTGAGGAACAGCAGCCAAGAGTGTATAGCAATGAAAGACAGGGAGAACATGCCATACGAGTGAAGATTAGTGTGTGAGAGAGAAAGAGAATTAGAATTGGAGTGTCTAGCAAATATTTTTAGACGCTCAGGGCACCAGTGAGCATCCATCATTTGGAAGAGAGAAGAGACAAGCATGTGCAGCTGTGATGGGAGCTGGGGGCGTGGTGATAAAGAGAAGTCTGGCCCATCACCATAGCCATATGCCCATGTCAGTAAGAATCTCATCTCATCTCTGCATGCAAATCTGACAAGATTTGTTCATCTAGTATTAAGCCAGCTCACACGTCAAATTTAGAATTTGGATATATTTACAGTTTTGTGCCACCACAAACCATATCTAACAGCATTTAACAGTTGTGACATGTTTTACACTTTTGCCTAATTTCATTTTCCTTAAAAAAAAAAGTCCACTGTTGGCACTCTAGAAACAGGTCATATTTATTAAACATTCCCATTTATATTTATGGATGCTTAGATCATTATTAACTATAAATTTTATATGAATTTATATGGTCCATAAAACACTTGATGTAAAAAAATATAGAAAAACCCTTGATGCTGAGAACATCATTTATAGATTAATAACTTGATATATTTTATGACATGTTGTTATAACACGATTACATGATGTATAAGTTAGAAAATCATCATCAGATGCACTGCTGAAGCAGTTGAGAGACTGGTTCGTGATGTCCCTTGATGGTTTGTGTGTTCCAAGTGGACACAATAAATAATATGTTACACAGTAATGTCATGAATTACTGACTTGGTAATTGAATGCATTTTTTTAAAGCAGGTGTTATTTTTGGCAAAAACATGACTGAATCATAATGGATAGAAAGACAGGATGTTCGAATTGGTTTTCAAAAACATCATTTATTTTCAACGACTAATAAAACCATTACTGGTTGATGTCACCTGCCAAATCACATCAACACTGCACAGGTCGGAAATATATTCAGTGCAGTTGACAAACATCATATCTGGATGTGCCACCAACTGAAGAGAAAATACATGTGCCCTATAATGGACCAGCCTGTGTTAAAATTTCTAATAATAAACCATACTTGCTCTGTACAGAATATTGCCCTAATTGCAAATAACAATAATAAGTGGGAAAAATGAATTCACACTACACCGCAATAGGTTAATTAGATAAATTATTTTAACATCCTTTTTTAACATTGTCTGCTAAGTAATCCACACCTCGAAGTAGAAATGGTCATAAAAGCCAATGCAATGTATTAGTTAATATGATTCAAAGTGCTCTTCAAGGCATGGCTGTGGCAGTGCTTGCTCTGCCACTGAGATATGAAATTACAGTAAAAATACATAAATAAATTAACAACGGGTATCTAAGGTTTTGTGCTACCATTGGGCACAAAAAGCTTTGATTTAAAAGCTCTCCCAAAAGTTAATTTTGATTAGTGATGACTGTGTTCTGTTGATGTAGAGTACATAGATGTACAGCAACAGAACACATTTACATAAAAAAACAAAGGGATGTCTTGTAGGGATTTACATGGGAAAAAAAGACTTGCAGTGATTGAGGAATAGTCCAGACTCCACACTATTGGGTTCCATGTTGAATTTGACAACTTTCAGATAATTAAATATTTAATAATATCTGAATTATATAGTTTCATAGTTTACAGTGAAAGCCCTGACAGAATATTCAAGTACTACAACTATTAGAATTACAAAACAAAAGTGTTTTGCTCCAAGTTAGAATTTTCTTTCAAAATCTTATCGCAGATATGTTTATTAACCGCATCTGATATGTTTGATTTTTTCTTCTTCACATTTTACTTGGTGTTACCAATTCTGTTCTTGGCTTCTTTCCTTTAACTTTGTATTCTGAACTCTTAGTGTTCACTTGTATTGGCACCACAGCTGCCAGACCGAGCCACCTAGATTTCCCAGTGGCAGAGACCGTAATTGGTAACAATTTTAGATTGCACTGATTGAGTTCATGCACAGTTTATGGAAACTAGAACAATGTTGAAAACTTGATCTTTTTTCTGTTCATAGGTGCGTTTGACTGGTTTGCTTTAAACATCGTAGTTTTCACTTGTTTATCAAACGAATGTCTTTGTAGCCTACGTTACCAAACAAATGACTTCCTGTGTTCATGATTTAGCTGAAGCTGTTGGGTCACCCACTGATCTATCAATAATTCAATCACACAAGAAAGGCTAGGGCAAAGCTTGGTAATTGAAAAGGCTTAGCTGCATTGATTTGTCCACACATAGTGAGATTAGAGGCATGCTGAAAACACAGCTCAGGAGATGTTTAGCCTCCAGCCATCTTCTGTGATCACTTTATCACAAAACAAAGAAAAAAAAAGTTGAATAGATATGAACACATTACATAATACTTTACTTTACATAATAATTTTGTGTTTTGTTATGAAGTCTGTATTTGCCTATGTTAATGTTATAACTTACTAGTACTAGTACAGTTATAACTAGTACAATATTTAACATGGTTGTTCATACATGTGTTTACAATGTTTATGTAAATGCTACATACTGTATACATTCTCAAAAATGTATGCTTTTTTTTTTGCAAATGGTCATTATGTTCAGTTTTTGGTAATAGTTTCAGTATGAAGCACAGAATGAACCTAGCTATGATTCAGACACTGGAATGTCTTTGACTGAATAAAATGGAAAACAATCCAGTTAAGGACCTTTAAGAGTGCATGTTAAGAAATGTCAGAGTGAAAAACTGGGTGCTTTCATCCACTGGGGAAAACACACACACACACACACACACATGCACAAATAGACATACACAAATACTTCTGATCTGTGAAGTTAGGTTTATCTGATAGGTACTGGTCAGGAGGGGTCAGTCTTATCGTAGCCTGTATTTTTTTTTCCTCCCAGACCCAAATATAAACAGGTCATGCTTCTTACTCCAGATATGGATCTTCCATCTTCCATCTTGTTTGCTCTAGGTAGATACCACAGTTCCTATAATATACCTCTACATGTCAGTGCTCTATCTATTCGCTCTACATTTATAACAAATTCTAACTAATTCTCAAACGAAGCGTATAAATCTAACCAACTTCTATTATATTATTTTCTTTTACAGAAGCTAATAAATGTAAAATGCTTCCAAAACCCTAACCCTAACATTGAAATGGCCTACAGTTACTATACAGTGTATAATGTCTCAGGTGTATATCTTGCCTCATTTATAGTTTCTCTTAAGATAATGTAGCTCTGTCTGTTGCAACCACGGACTTCCTCATTACTGAAATATTCTGTGACAGGTCAGGCTTATTTCTGAAAATGTATTAGGGACACATGTTTTTACATTCTGTAACAAATGTGCCTGTTGTGACACTAGAACTGGATAATAAGGATGCAAGGGCTCAGGTGGCAGTTTCCTGAGAGCAGAAATAAATATTCTATCTACCTCCAAAGATTAAAAAGGAAAGACTTGAAGAAATACATTTTCCTTGCTTATTTTTAAAGATGTCACATCACAACCAGTACAGGATCACAACAGTGCCATAAGCAGTGCTGCTATAGTAGTAAATGTGTAAATATATCACAGAATTGCAAATTGGGTGGAATTCAGGGCATTTTACAGAATTAGCATGGTTCTGCTATTAGTGTCAGTGTATATACTGCAGAGTAAAAGTTGAAATAGTTTGGAGCAATCATGATCCTAAACTTAGGAATATTTATATAGTATGGATATGCTGAACATTTTCACATTATTTTTGAAAAAAAATCTGTTTTATGCTATACACTTATTTGTGTATAAGCACATATTGTGTCTGCTTGTGTCAGCTTACAGTCTGCCTGATACTGTACTGTATTTTAAAAGGAAAACAAGTGTAGTTCATGTTAAAATGCATTTTTCTATAGAAAGATGACATTAGAGAACATAAAAACAAGCCTGCTGGATTTTAGATCTGTGTGGATTAAAGGCTAACTGCACTTAAGTCAATACTACAAGGCAAGAAAAAAAAGGTTGAACATAAAGGTTTCTTCATTTGAAAACAAAGCTGTGTGCTGATTGCTGAAATAGTTCTAAAAGAGTGATTTGCAGCCGAAGCACAAACCCCATTTGAAAATGTGTTGTATTTACTACAGGAATGCACTTTCATTGCAAGCTTTTATTTTCTTCAGCAGCTTCTGTTGTCTGAAACCAAGCTAAAGTCTGAGGCAGTGTGTCATGTAGCAGGCGCTATTAAGAACAACTGCAACACACACACAGACACGCTGACGTGTAATTGAAATTAGAAATAGTAGTAATAGAACAAGATCACTGTCAGCTGAAGCATGTTTCCTACTGCTTGCTCAATTGATCTGAGGTTGTCATGAGCCACTAGGGCCTTGTTGCTAAAATGGGGAGACTTTTAATGTCCTGTCTCTCCTCTCATAAACAAACCAACCAACCTATTTCTATTTAATCACTGGAATAATTGAAAGATCATTGCATTTTTCTCACTGATCTGAGACAATTCTGGTGGTGCGTGGTATAATATTTTGTTTTCTGAGTAGGAGGCTGTTCTTACTCATCCATGTAAACAGGAGCAAAAAATTCAATGGGATAATTTACTGTATATAAGTGACAAAAGTTATTATCTCAATTGGTGGTGTAACAATGGTTCTAAAATGTGCTCTCAAAAACAGAAGTCCAAAATCTCCCATAGAAGTGGATTGGGACTGATGGTTGAAAAGGCCAGCGCATATGATTTACATCATTTTTATACTCATCAAACCATTCAGTGAGCACTCTGGCCCTGTGAATGGGGGTGTTGTCATCCTGGAAGAGATGACTCTCATCAAAACTGTAAAAAGTGAGGAGGCAGATTAGATTTTAGATGAATATCAGTGATACAACCATTTAAGGATACAAGTGGATCCAAATCATGTGCTTAACAGAGCCACCAGTTTGTTTGGTTAATTTAAGTTGTTAATTTCTCACCCATCCATACAGTTCCATTATAATCTGATAATATTTTCTCCATGACTTCATTGCACATGCCAAAGAACAAACACCTTTATTTCCAAGCTCAATGTGCTTTAATGTCCTTAAATGGGTAATATATCAGATACAAATTCTTGGTTGTCTCACACAACAGATCTAATTAGCAATAGACAACAATACACATTTCAGACAATAAACTATTCAAATGCACATGATTTTAGAGCGAATTAAAAGTGTGACTACTGACAAAACATATTTTAATATGAATGACTTTCAAACTCTGAAAAAAAAATTCAAAAAGTCATACAGTAGATATGCTTCAGTTGATTGTGAGAGCAGGGGCTCTAAATTTTCCCTTAGGGTGAAGTAACTGCATGGATCTGCAGGGAGTTTAGGTGACCTGTACTAAAAATGAGCAGGAACTCTTTGCAGAGAATTTAGACTCAGGGAAGGACATTGACATCTGGATGTGAGATTATATCTAGAAACTAGCAAACTATGTCTATTTTTTATTTATTCACACAAACTACTTTCTTTTTATACTCTGAAAAAGATATATTTTCCTAATAAAAATCCAGGTCTTGTGACAATATTAAATTGTGAATTTGCTGTGTGCACCTGACATTGCAGATCTGCTGCACTGGGGCAAGTATAGGTTAATGTTACTCATGGCTGTAGACTGTATGAACCTATAAAGTTTACTACATTAATATTCTTGCAGTAACATTGATGAGAATAGGAAAATATGGAAGCCAGCTAATGAAGATTAGATAATTCAATTTTATTTCATTTCTCAGTGTTTTTCATAACCAAATAGTCCCTAAATATGTGCACTTCACTTGCATGTCTGCATGGCATAATTTTTAATAAGGTCTTGAACAGATAGCAAGATATTGAAAAATCATTATATTGCTGGTATGGCAGACAATGTAGGGTATATAGATGGGTAAATAATTACTAATAGGTTCAATAGAATAAACCATTATTAACTGTTATTTGCTTGATACCTGAAATTCCCCCTCCAAACCACCAGAGGGAACCCTCAATACTGAACACTTCCGGTTAACACAGAACGCTTCCGGGTTCACAAACATTAAGCTGCGTTTTCACAAAAATTACTATTAATGATAATAATAATAGTAATTCCATAAATTTCAATTAAATATCCCAAGGACAAAATAATATTATAATGATCAAGATAAGAGAACTTATTTGTGACAAATGAGAAACTTTATATGTAAAACATATATAATAAAATAGGATTAACAATACCAGATTAACAATACCATTAATATAATGCAAAATACATGGCAGTTGAAAATAACTTAGGGGTTAACTCTCAGTGCCGGTCTCAAATCTGGATAAAATGGGATGGCTGCATCAGGAAAGGCATCTGGTGTAAAAACCTGTGCCACAAATATGTGAATCAGATAATCCGCTGTGGTGACCTCGAACAGAAAGCAGTTGAAGGACAACAACAAGGCGAGTATACAGTTGGGTTCAAGTAACTGATAGACCACTGGCTACTGTGAAGAATTACACTTAATAACAGATATGCACAGTTCATGTAGGCAATGTCTGGGTCTTACTGTGAAATGATGAAAAGAGCTGATCTACCTACTAATTTTAGCTACATTTCTATGCAAATTATTGCATGGAGGTACATCAAGAAGCTTTATAATTGCATGATGGTACATAGAGTAGCTTTATAGCTATAATCTCTTAGTGTCTCTAGGGTGGTAGGGTGGATCACACAAGCCCATTGACCATAGTCTGGGACACGTGTGCATGCTCAAAATATTATGGTATCATGAACTTGTGTGTACATTCATTCATGTATTCATGGAACTCAGTCCAAGGTTCTGAAGTATAATTCTACAATGCATATGATACCAAACATGACCTAGTTGAGTTCCCTGTACCGTTGGAAAAACAGTGGGATTACATATTCATGGAGTATGCAATTGTCACACAAATAGTACAATGAATTTTGTGTAGAATTTGCAAATTGGTTTGTTTAAAATAAATGTGGTTTACATGCTATAACAATAGAGGTATAGATACATTTCTGCCCTATTTTCTTGCATGAGAGACAGTCGTAGATTTAAGTACAGAGGCCTAGAATATTGGGTGTGTGGTGGTCATTCTGGTCATGGTCTTGTACTGTAGATAACCTCAAGTGGGTTTTCAAAGAGCATTTATGACCATCCTAGGTTGATGTGTTATGTAGGAAAGGTCATACTAAGAGGTTATATCACAGGGAAAGTTCCTATAACATATCCTGAGTTTATACTGCTCTACCTGCTGTGTATTATGTAGTGCGTCCATACAATGCGACGTCCTTTAGCCTGAAGCACAAAAGTTCACCACATCTGTGTCCTGGGGGAAAAATACTGAATTCTAAATTTATTCAGTCACCGTGGTAACTGTTCATGACCCTGTGGCAGCCAGTGAATAGAAATGAATAGGGTTAAGGTTATTAGTCCCAATCAGATTTTTTTTTAATTGACTATCACACAAATTTGACATATATGGCTTATATTTTATAAACAGATCTTTTTTCTTTTGATAAATAATGGAAATAAATTTCTTTTCTTTTCATTTGTAGTCCTCTGGCCAATGGCTGGAAATTTCTCAGGAACCTACATCTTATCAGTATCTGTATTTGGATCATGCATTCTATTAGGTTTGTCAGAAAGGTGAAATTATGCATTTTCTCTCAGCATGACCCACCGGCTGACCTGCTCACTTGAGTTAAAAAAAAGTTGTGACCGCAGTGGTGTATATGCGGTGAGTGCTGCTCCTTCATCTTATAGGAAGTGACAGACGCTAAGGAAAATGTTGCGTGACAGAGGCAAGTTGAATCAGTGCGTCTGAGCTGCAGGGCTAGAGTTAGAAGAAAACCATCAACGCATAATGAAAAAAAGATGAAGAGGTAGGACTTTGCGAATGATACAGTACCTTCCTTTAAAACAGTGATTTGTGACCATGGATTTTGATGGGGCAGGACACGTTAATAACAGCAAAGCTACAAAAATAATTAAGATAAGAGTATATCATGAAGAAGAGAGCTATATCTTTTTCAAGTCTAATAAAAAAAATCATTTAGTAAGTTGTGTGTTAAACTTCTTAAGGTTTCTGACTATGTGATCAATCATAAGCTCAGGTTACTATTGTTGCGTAATTTTTGCTTGCTCTCCATAGGTCTGTGTGGGTTTCATTTGGATTTTCTGGCTTTCTCCCACCTTCTAAAAAACATGCCAGAATGGAGATCAGCTGCGTTAATTTGGCATAGAATTGTTTGTGTGAATGGCACCACATGTTTCTTGAAAAAGCATCAGATATACCACAACCATGAGCAGGATAAGGCAATACAATAACCATGCACTACAAGATGAAAATCTTACTCAAATATAATAAATACAATGATGATGATGATGAAGATGATGTTTAAGATGGATTAAATGAAGTTAGCGAAAGAGAAAGATTGCTGTAAGTCAATCTACCCATGACATGTATACAAGCTGAGAATGAATACATTTTCACTGATTATAAAAGTGCTCCATGTATTATTTGACTTTTTTTTTATTACACATTTAAATTTTTTGATGTTGCACTTATTCTGGAACCGTTCAAGTGAGAGTACAATATCAGCCATAACTATTAAATGCACAGATAATTACACAAATTCTCTTTCAACTTTTTATATCATTACTCACATATTGACTGCACAGGATATTGAAGAATAGAAGAAGCCCAATCTCAGCTCTCAAACCTTTTTTTACCAAGCAAGCATGGCTACTTGTGTCCTGTGCTTGACAAGACATTGTTCTCCTATGTGTATACACACACCATGCAACACTAGATAAACACATCCCTCCATTCAGTGCATGCTGAGTGGGACGGAATCAAAAAGAACAAAGCTCAAAGCAAACACACTTCAGAAGATATGTGTTCAAAAACAAGATAAATAAGCATCTGGTGGAATTGATATGTAAAGCACACTGTAGTGTAAAAACAGTGTAATCTTTAATTAATGATATGACAGAGTCAGGGAATTATGTACAGTTTCACAGATATTCTAATTATAACAATAAAGAAAAAAATTAAAATGGTCCTTTGTATTTTTTCAAAAAGAGATGAACAAAGTTTGAAAAATATAATACATTATTTACATTTTGCTTGAAAGACCAACATGTCAGTATGTACTGTGTGTTACATTGTGGAATATCAGGGCACTGATCCTGTCATCCAATGGAATGGTTCGCCACTCTGATATGAAATATAAACGTTAAGGATGTCAAGCGATGCTAAAAATGGAGTGTAAGGGGATCACTGCATTTTGACCTTACATATATTGTTTTTTTTAGGGTATGTGAGGTCTGTTTTCAGAAAATAAACAGAGCATAATATTCTAATTTACAAAGTTTACCTTCTGACCTACAGAAATAGATTTTGTTCTATATAACCTTGATGCCAGTTAATGTTTTGTTTCTTTAGTTGTAACATTAACTACATGTAATGTGTAAGATAAGATGATTTATCTACAATTTTATTTTCATTTGAATCTATATACACTTTATG
>JAOTRN010000009.1:8388630-8399293 GCA_028566695.1 Bagroides melapterus
TTATTATAAAGAGTTTGAACTGACATCTCTGTCTCTGTGCTATCTCTCCTACTGATTTCACTGTAGATTAGGAGCTCCAGCATTGGCTACGACAATTTCAGTATGTAGTCTTTAACAAATACCTGTGTAGCAATGTTACACAATGCTTCTGGAACAAGGTTTTGTTGACAAATCAGACAAAAACAGCACTTTTTGGAAGAAATGTACTGCTTGGATGAAAAAAAGGCACTGCACATTAACAGAAAATCCTCATGCCTTCGAATCCTCTAATCTTCATGGCTTTGGGCTCATGGCTCTATTTGCTGCCTAAGGTTTTAGATGGCATACAATTCCTGAAAGAATAATACATTCAAAACAGTATTGGGAAAGGATCAGAGCAGCAGTCTGTTACCTGAACTGGATATTAGATAAAACAACAAGTGACCTTTGTGCTAAGGCTCCTTATGTACATAAACCTGTCCTGTAATTTACCAAAGATTTAGACTGATCAAATTCTATCCCAGCTATGATCTATGTTTTCCTAACTTGTAGGTATTGTGTTGGTTTGTATGTTGGTTTAGGACACAAAGCCTATTGTTTTACAGTGCATACACTCAACACCATGTAGTAAACAAATCTTTTCTGCTTGTTTTCCTTTTTTGTCGAAATTTAGGCCTATTTCCATAGATCACCGTATTTCCAGACAGAAACGTGAATGCATCAAACCAGTAGGTTTAGTGCAGTAATGATACAAATCTGGTCCAAGAAACTAGAACACAAGTGTTTGAAGAGAACTGATGTTAAAACTCTCTTTCAAATTGTGTGAGTGTATCAATATGCCCTGTGCTTCATTTACTAACAGAATGTAATTGAATAATGATTCACATCCAGTTGTGCATCTGTAACGATGTTGTTCTTCCCTCTTCACTAGATTTTCCTGACAGTACATTATGTTATTCGGTCTTATCTTTCCTGCATGCATAGACAGGTGAACTGTGTTGAACATATGGTACTAAAACAAAAAACGTACACAATCTCTTTCATATTTGAACACAAAAAGTCTAAAGAATTCCCAGTTTAAAATTATACAGCCTTCTTCGTAGAGAGGGATAAGAGTGACACGTCTGTTCTCTCTGGGCTCCTCCTCACTCTCTGAGGACCATTTTTGAGAAGTAGAAATTGAAAATGGCTGAATCATCCATCATGATAAGGAGAGATGGCATGGGAGAGGAGGGAGGGTGTGTGTTTGTGTGTGGATGACCGTGAGTGTGAGAGTGAAAGAGAGAGATGGTAGAGGGAGAGTAGGTGGAAATAGATATTATAAGGAAAGGCAGTTTGGCTGTGAGATGACAGTAGTGATGGATGATGAGGAGGGTTTGGCCTATTCAGACTAAGGTGTAGGGGCTACTGTCTCCACAGTCACTGAGGCTAAATCAAGCTTGACATCGACCTGTCACACTCACCTGCACATACCATCTCATGCACGTTTTTTTTTTTGTCCATGCTCATGTTTAAGGAACAACTGTTCTTATTTTCAACAGTAGGAATCCTGGAGGAACTGGTCAAGGCTTAAGCTCAAATATGTATCAATGAGCCATTTTCTCTGGAAACACTTAAAGGCAGCTCAGTGGTTAAAGTTCTGCACTAGTGATCAAAAGGTTGTCATTCCAAATCCCAAGAAGTCTCCCAGGAAATTATTCTTTGCCCTTGAGCAAGGTACTTAGGTAGTCCTCCATGTATTACCGATATACTTGGATTGCACTTGTCACTTGTAAGCTGTTTTAGATAAAGGCATATATTTGATAAGTTAAGACATTTATTCTTGTCTAAACTGACAAAGGGAAAAATGGTGCTCAGGGCCACCAGTTCATTTTCCTTTGATGCAAGTGGAGTTTTCCCTTTTGTTCCCATTTTTTGGCGACTACTAATAGCAAAGTCTCATGGGTGGTCTATAAAAGGTCTGCTCATCCTTGTCAAGCTCATCCTCTTTCCCATTGTCATCCTGTTATGCAGCTCAGGAAGTGATTTATTTTATAAAAGTTAAAACTACTTACATATCATGTCAGATTTCTTATTGCAACAAAGATAGCAAACCATCAAACCATTGCCATATATGTGCATATATATATATATATGTCAATACTATAATACAACTTACAGCATTAAATGCATAGAAGCACAACTAAAACTTTCCATTCTTGCAGTGTTCAAAGATCCTAAGAATAGCTCGCTAATCCTTTGAGATTGCTAATCTTGTTATTGTTAAAAACTGCACAGTCACATGGAGTGCAATGATACGCACCACAGATTACAGTAATTCTTATGCTATTATTTGTCACAGTTGCTTGTGTTCTGAATAAGACACATAGTTGTGGCCTATAGATTAAATTGATATGTAGCAGCCTAAGCACTACAGAAGAGCAAACAAATCTTATAATCATAAAAATACACACATTTGTAACTTTCAAATTATTGAAACTCTAAATGACCATGTTGTATTAGAGAGCAGGATGTGGAGTATTTTTTAAAGAAATTTTTTAAAGATGGACAGTGGATATGATCATGTTCAGTCCCATGGAAGAGGAGCAGTGAGAGCATTTAGCACACAAGGTCTTAGCAGGAATGCAACAGCACAGTTAATACAGAGATCTATGGAGGCCACGACAGTTGCCTTGCATTGATAAACAATCACTGAGGTGCTTTCATTGGCTGTATCTCATTCCCTGAACTTTAACACAGCAGGGAGAGCTGGGAGCTTAACATGGAAGTTTGAAGATCAAAGTATAAAGCAAGAGCATAGCACAGCAATGGTACTGAATATACTGAAGGTTGGTATTGTCTTACGAAGCAAAGTGTAAAGGTAAAACCTGTACTGTGATTGGAAACGTCTCTAATCCATTTCATAGTCCATCAACTGGAGCAAGTGACCGGGTGAGCTAATAATTTCTTTTTTTATAAATTCAAGAACTCATTGAGACAATTTAGAAAATAAAAGGCAGGCATCGTGGATTCAGTTCTTGCTATCACTTCCTCTAGTAGAGATACCAGTCAACTTTTTTGTAGTACAGATGATGAAACATTACATCTCAAGCTACACTGCTGATTTGCAAAACATATGATACTATATATTGGCAGTGTAATTTGTATCTCCAGTACACAGGCATACTTAGGGAAATAATGATGCAGTCAGCAGAGATCCTTCATAGCAACAGGGTGCAGAAAATCACTGGGGCTGCTAATGCAGATGAGGACACAGATCTGCTTGGCTCAAATGCCGTTTTCAGAGCCTGGTTAAAAACATGTTGCACCAGCTGTTCTTTCTATCTGTAAAGGATTTTAGCATACAGGCCCAGGAGACATTAAATGATTCCTTCTTCGTTCTGGGATATAAACAAATTATATAATGCAACAGACTGCCTTTAAGCGTTCATGTGCATCAGCATATTCCCATGGAGTTGAGTTTCAAAGACATCAACAGCAAATGAATGGAGCTACTGTAGGTGGGATAAAGCTTGGATCGCATGTGTGCTGTCATGGCAACCCAGAAAACACATAGAGTTTCAGGTCAGAGCCGCATGCAATTAACCCTCTAAAACAGGATTTTTCTAAAACGTCCAGGGAATCTTGTGATTAGTTCTAATATGATGAAGTTGATGGTTCTCCATCATTAGTATGGATGGAGATTGGATAGCAACAGACCAGAGTCTACTGAACACACTGGTCCACAGGTTTACAGAGCCTCAAGCCAGCTGGCTATACTCCCTGAGGAAATACAATCACTATTACAAAAACAAGTGACACAGACCACAGAGCTTTCAAGATATTTTCTAATTCTAAAGACAGGAAGTCAAATGTATCCTTCACAGTTGTATCAGAGTTGTGTTTAGTAAGTATGTGAGAGCTACCCTAGTGCACTTCCAGGAGAATGTGCATACTTTACTGTATGAATGACTGACTTCTGTCAGTACCTTCCAAACAGCAGTTAACTGGCAAGATATTTCCACTTTTCACATATAGCTCCAGGAGTGATAGTCAGTCACATATAGCTCCACAGGAAATGTCATTTGACAGCTGCACACACTACAGTTAAGGGGGCATGAAGCTTGACTCACTGACTACAAGAGTCTTTTTCACTGAAGACAGAACTGTCCTGATCATAAAGTCAGTCAGAAAATTGCAAGTGGCCACACATAGCCCAAACTTTCTATGTTTGACAGGGATGTTGACAGCAGCAGCCCTAGTGGAAGGCTGTACCTCAAACCATTTCAGTATTGTCTTGAATGCTCAACAACTGTGCCAATAGTGGTGGAAAGAGCATGCAATATAAGGCACTGTTTGAGTGTGTTCGCGCCTTTGAGGCATGCCCTTAGGTGTTCTTCCAAAAAGAGAACCAGAATGACAAATGATGTGGAAACAGAATAGGGGAAAATGGGGAAATGGAAAAAAAAGGCTGTATAGCAAGAGTTTTACATGGTTTTCAGAAAAGATAAACAAGCTCTGAATGTGGGAAGATGCACATCTCTGCTCCGCACAAGGCCAGCACAGAAGGCCAGCACAGAAGCCCTGCACGAGGCCAACAATGAGGACTTAAAATCTCCAATAAGGACGTTGATTTGGTATGGTTGTCGCTCCACCACCTGGCTTTGTGAAGTAATCTCTAAGCTGCCTGCTGTTGCAAATGACATTTCTCCTCCTCCTGACTTCACTGACGCCTTCATCATTCCTTTTCCTACTGACTTTGTTAATGATGTCTCTCCACCTCCAGGTGTGTCTGATGTCATTTCTCCACCACCTTGCTTCACTGTTGACAGCTCTCTGCTTCGAGGCTTTGACCACATCACCTCTCCTCTTTTAGGCTTCTAGTCATCACTCCATCTCTTGGTATTGTCCATGTGCTCACTCCACCATTACAGACCATGTCAATCTGAAGAAGTCTGAAGACTTCTCTTCCTGGGCTATGCCTGCCTCAAGCTTGAGAACATTCTTTCAAGAGGTCCAGGCCATCCTTTATTAACTTTGCGGTGGTTTGGGAGCTGTTTCTTAAAAGATCAGTCTTGAATCATCTCAGTACAGAGCATATTTCCAGCATGACATGCACTGCTTGAGCTCTTATTGTGACGTTGTTTTCATTTCCTGGTCCTGTTTCCACCTCTGTTTCATAATGTGCATATCACCTGATCATCTGACTTTGTGTTCACACTCATAAACACACACACACATCAGCCATATTATTTAAACAACGTGACTAATATTGCTTAGGTATCCTTGTGCCACTAGAACAGCTCTGACCCTTCGAGGCATAGACCCTATAAGACCTCTGGGTGAAGAGGGCAGCATGGGCAATCTAAGCTATTCTGTGTAAATACTAAAGTATGCTATATGTGAATTTCCCAGCAGAATAGCAGTTTCTGAAATATCCATAACAGCCCATCTAGTACCAACCATGCCATAGATAAAGTCCCAGAAATCACACATTTGCAATTTTCTGACGTTTAATGTGAACTTTAACCGATGTTCTTGACTTGTATCTGCATCCCTGTGCATCATTGTGCTGCTTCCATATGATTGGCTGACTGGATAATTTCATAAATTAGCTGGTGCACAGGTGTTCCTATTAACGTGAAGGTGAGTGTATTTGAATGTTAGTAAATCTGCCTTTCCGTGTTCTGTATACCTTTTGAATGCAATTGTTTTTATTTTTTGTGTTATTGATTTACCCTTTTCCATGTTGCCTGCATGTGCTTTAATCTATGCTTTTGATTATGATGTTGATTTCTGGTTTGCCCACAATAAATGACACTGTATATACACACTTGCATCCTGCATTTAATCACATTACTTTCCATATGGCACTTAGCATTTATCAATAGCTATCAGTTTATATTCAGACAAAGAGCAGCACTAGTAAGCAGGAGCATAAGGCATGACATTAAAATAAAAAAGACCAAATTTGTGTGTGGCGGCAGAGACATGGTCAAGCAGTGCCTGGACAATAAGCGGTAAGGACCTGCAGCTGTGGGGGGGTTTCCTAACAAGTGTTCTGTGTTTCATTGAGCAGCGGCAAGGATAAAAGGTGAAGAGACAAGAGTCATGGGAGAGAACACTGAGCTGCACAGAACTGTGTGTGTGCATGTGTATTTATTTATGCTGGTGTGAGCCTAAGAGTAAGTGTGGTGCTAAAGTTGCTAAAAAAGCAAAACTGAAAGGGGAAAATAAAGAACACCTTGTGAGTTGTCCCAATCCTGCTTCCTGTCTCCTCATTGCCTGTCAAACACAAGAAAGTTACACTGCAAAATAGAACAAGTGAAATTTTGCAAGATAATTCAGTCGTTTTTTTCCCCTCATATTTCTTTTTAAAAAAAATACCACTGGAGCTTTTTCCTAAGGTTCAATTGCTTGTACTTTCAGCTTAGTTTCATTTTCATTTATTCTCTAGCTTAATGAACGGTAATAAGAAAATATCAAATCTGTCACATTAATAATAAATAATAAAAGATTTATTTAATTAAGTTTAGCATCGTACAGAATTAAAGTAAAAAAATATCAAAATGTACAGCCTCTGGTCCTAGATATGCTGTATTTATTAATGTGTGAATAACATTTTGAAAGGTTTATTGACATTCCTCCATGACAAGGGTTTAGCAGAATATGAATGACTGTGTAGTTGTCATGGCTCACTGATGCTTAATTTCGCTTGTCTAGGAGACTGGCATTTATTATATTTCACTAACATTCTGGATGTTGCTTCTTTCTGTGGAAGCCCAGTCTGACAAACAATTTTAACAAGGTGTACAATGTAAACAGAAGGAAAAGATGATAAAATAATTCAAAACATTCTAACTTAAATAAAGCATATAAGCTTACAAACATTTTTTTTTTTTTATCATTGACCATTTTACACTGTTTTTCATGGTATGGCTTGGTTTTAGCAAGCTGCTAATGAAATTTCTACTGAGAAAATTTAACTGGACGAATAAACCTTCATTTTTGTCACATTACAACACAGTGAAATTCTTTCTTTGCATAGCCCAACTTTGGAGATCAGAGCACAGGGTCAGCCATGACACAGCACCCCTGAACAGGGAGGGGTAAGTTCTCAAGGGCCCAACTGTGGCAGCTTGGCAGTGCTGTGGCTTGAACCCCATTCTATCAACAACCCCAGAGTATTAACCACTTGAGCCACCATTTTCCCAAAATACCATCTATGAGGTTTAACATGTTGTGACAATATACTCTTTCTGCATGTAACTGTGCCAAAATGAATAGCATCATAGAGAAACTTATTCACCATACAACATTTTATCTCTTCAAGCCTCCACTGAAATGCTTTAGTGACCATAAATCATTATGCCTCATAGGAAATGGAACTGAGAGTCTGTGGAATGAGATGTTGTACTTTCAAATGATATTGCTCAGAGGAAGCATATACAATATAATGAGAAGTGTACCAGGCCTTCTATTAATCCTTGGGGAAATCTGCAGCTAGTGTTGCAACAAATTAAAAGAAGTTGACAAGAGGCATTCCTGGGTCTAAGTAGTACTAACCTCTTACGTCCTGCTCTGTGCTCAAGGGTCTTACAATCCACAGTGTCAAACAAGGCTTGAGAGCTAGTAAAGTTGGGATAGCACAGTTACCAAAAGAAGTAATAAGGAATTAATCACTGTCACTGTTATAAAGTTTGTACTGTGATAATGTTTGTTGTTTAATAACATTTAAATCAGTATTTAGTTTTGGAGAATTTAGTATTTAGTTTTGAATATTTTCTGTTCTGTTTCTGAAGACAAGAGTACCAGGTTATGGGAAGCCTTTCTTTTAAAAAGTGTAGAGCAACAACTTGGTAAGGCTAGGGGTATATGAAGTGGTCTAGAAGTCAGAAGTGGTTAAAAGAGGTCTGAAATTTCAAAAAATTGAGGTCAAGAGTCATCTTCAGTCTGATTCCCTCAAGCATAAATTATGGAGAAATGTTAAAAATAAAGTTCTCTAATAGAAGAAAGAAATCTAATAGACAGAAGTTCTAACAGACAAGACTTGGAGAACATTTAAATCAATTATATAGAATGGTTCTACTGTATATTACATATATAGGAAGAAACATGGCTCTTTGAATACTCTCTCTCTCTCGCTCTCTCTCTCTCTCTCACTCTATGTATCATTTCCTCACAAGTTAAATTTTCATAAAGAACACAATTTCCCCACATTTAATTAGGAAAAGATTTGAATCTGTTTATCCTAAGACCAGAAGTGACTAGTTAAACAAAACAGAGCTTAAAACTTGAATAATGAATATTTATGATTGTGTGTTCGAAGAAACAAACTGAAAGTGATTTTGTGTGTTTTATTAATATATGCACTGTGATCCTTTTGTACTTTTATCATAGTTGTCTGGTTTTTACTGTTTTGGGTGGTTTGTTTGTACAGAGCTTGGCATCAAGATAAAGCCACTGGTTAATCTTCTCCTATGGCAAGGAAATGGAGGGAAACATTAAGTGGGTTAAGTGACATCAGTGTTCAGCTCAGTATTCAGTCACAAAACAGCTTATCCATGGCAGGTTTTACTGCTGTGATCTCTTGGACTGAGTTCAGGAAGTAAGTATACATTATTCCTCTGTTAAAACCAAAAAAAGATTGTAGAAAATAAAATAAGTACACAATAAAAGTTTGAAAATCATAAGTACATAATACTTTATCAATCCTTTCAATCCTAGCTCTGATGAATAATAAAAAAAAAAAGCTTTCATCCATATATTGCTTAGTTACTTAATTACTTCATTTGTCAGTCCTTAGTTATGTGATATTTTATAAAGCTCTATAATTTATTTATCACCGTTACACTAAAGGAAAGGTTTTCTTTTTTCATTTCTCTGTGCATTGCACCAGCCATACTGTATATGGTTGAAAAGATAATAAAAGCTTCTTGGCATGACAATTGTCAAAGTTACTGCTTGTTGGCTGGCAACACTGACACAGAACCCTGTAAGTGTGATTAGTAACTTGATTCTTGACTGTTCAATTCGAAACGTATCAGTTTTATCATCAAATGAACCAATTTTGGAAAGGAGAAACCAAATTAGACTGAATTACAAAGAACACTGAACTAAAGACAAAGTAAATAAATACAGGTTCATGTACAAATATTAACATTAATTACAAAAATTAAAAAATAGGGAAAAACAGGAAGTTTAAAAAGAGAATGCGGAGTAATATGTTTTAAGGTGAGTTTATGTCTTATATGTTGTCTCATGCATCACTCTTGTAACTGTATGCTTTTTCCTATTATGTAGTTTTATTGTTGTAAAAAATAAGAATCAGAGACTACTACTTACGTTCCTGTTCCAAACTTTAACTTAATTTGTGTGTGTAGGTGTCTTCTCACAACTTTAAGTGTATACTTTGTGTTTGCAAACATGCAAACATTCTGTAGAAAGTTTGTGATTAAAAAGTCACTAAAGAAAAAGCCCAAAACTGTCATCTAAAACCAACTGAAGTCTGAATAGTTACTTAACACAAGCAAGAAAGGAAAATCCATCTTTATTATGTATTCACAAAGTGAGACGGGATTGAATGTATCTATCTTCATGAAAAGTAAAGTGTTTCTTAAGGTTATCACTACAGCACGAGACATTTACATAATAGTGCTTCTCTTCTGGAAATGTTATTTAGAGGAAATGAAATCTACACGTAGAGTCGGCACCGAATTGCCGCAAAAATGTTCACAAATTTCTTGTCAGCATTTCGGTATGGTGCTTGGTTCTGTACTGCTTCAAAGGATATCAAACGTAGATAAAGCAGAATACTGGGCATCCAGGATAAGTAAACTTTGTGCTATTAGTTTTTTATTCATATGCAACTAGTAGACAAGTTGATTTAACAGCCAGAGAAAGAAAATAACTCTCACTCATTAGTAAATTTGCATTAAACAGAATAATTAGTACATTTGTTGAAATTCATGGTACTGTGACACATGTAAGTTTTCCGTCGTGGCCTAGCCTGCGTCTGCAAAATAGTTTTATGTGCCATTCAGGAATGTAGAAACAAGTGGTGATGCTTTGTGGGTGTGTGTCGCCTGTTGGTCAAGCCTCTGGTTTTAATATTCTCTCCTCATAAGTAGAATCAAATCAAATTCTTTTCCAAGATAAGCTCAACAAAATTAGCAGTATTGTAATAAAAAGCAGCTAATCTAACCAGCTAGCTAAACTCCACTGAAGTAGGTAGTTAATTCTATTTAAGAAATAAAACAAAGAATCAGCTCTCCTAATTATAATATGGAGTAACCGGGCCTCCATGTGGGACCTGTGTAATGTGTAATGTGTGTTAATCTTTGTTTCATCAACACACAGTGTACTTTAATCTGCGATAGAAGCCATATAGGAACGGATTCCTTTGGGCTGTATTTTGCCCTTTCAGAGGAACTTTCCACATACTTTGTGCTGTCATTCAATGCAGTGCAATATTGCATTAGATCTTTGATTTGCTAAAATATTTCATTTCAAAAATAAAAGGAATAATGAATAATCCAGAAACATTTCAATGCCAAATTTTAATGACGTTTAAGAGAGGCCAAGCTTCAGATCTAGTATTAATGCAATCACATGTGATGAAAACACTGAAAAAGCAAAGTATTTCCCTTAGTCTGTATCAACACACCTAGCTATCTTCTTATACATTATCAAATTATTCAATTCA
>JAOTRN010000009.1:8447241-8459341 GCA_028566695.1 Bagroides melapterus
TAAAAATGAACTTGCTAACAAACCGTGCATGTGTCCAACCTTGTGGAAATAGTGAAAGACAAGAGATACTTTGAGACAAGAGACAGGGCAAATAAACGATGCAATACACTAGGACAGATAAAATAAAATAGTACGGAAAAGGCAGTACAGTCTGACTGGTTCAGTCCTTGCAAATAAAGATTCTTTGTATTGTAAACATCTGTAGAAATATGACAGGAGCAGTTTGAATAGAATAGAATGTCATGTGTGTAGCAGCAATTAAAAATCTCACAATCACTATTACTGGTTTGACTTTTTACCTGGAATCTGACATGTTTTATTTCTCTTATTCTCTCTCTCATAAATTCCTTTACTCATACACCTGAAGTTTCTTTCTGTATTTCTTCTAATCTGGTAAAGGTTGAGTGGAAATCTATTGGGTTTATGATTTCTGTCCAGTGTCCAACCTGTCCCACTACTCAATGTAAAGCAAGTCATCCGTCTATGTGTGTGTGATAGAGAGAGAGAGAGAGAGAGAGAGAGAGAGAGAGAGATTGTGTGGAAATGGCAATTCCTGCAGTCTCACTCCACTTTTGGCCCTGATTAGCTCAGGTAATGAATCTGTGCCATTATGGCACTAATAAAAAGGAGGAGCGTGGCAGAGGTAACAGGGGTAATGGGGTCCCGACTCACTGTCTAAATAAACTCCACACTGACATGCTCTTGAGAGGAGCATCGTCAGTGAAAGCACCGCCTTGGGAACCTTTCTTCAATCTGGCTAAATGCAATAGTCTTTCAGGGTTATTTTATTGAGCTGGAGAGCTCATGGCAGGTTTAACTGTTTCACTACAGTGCAGAGGGATGCACAATGCTTCCTTTAAACATTTATGCATCAGAGCTCACGGTGCATTAGAAAAATCGAAAAGAAAATGAAAAAGAACACCCTACACTTATCTTTGGAGAGATCATGCATGGAATATGTAGTCAAAAGTCTGTAGTCAATTTCTGTTCAAGAGACATAAGAATAAAAGCAATTATTTAAAAAATAAAACTGGCCTTCTTAATAAACATATAACCTCATGATGCATTAAGATTAATGGTATATAATGTATTTTGTACAAAAGAAAGAAGAGATTAAAGAATCATTGTAGGTATTCTCTGTACTGTGAAAGACATTTAATCTACATTTACACTCACTGTCAACATCAATAGGGACATGTGTAGCCATATTTAGTGATCCAGTTGTCCAATCATTTGATTATGTGGAAGAAACACAATGCATAGAATCAAATTTCAGTTAATGTTGACATCAGACATCAGAATCTGGGAAATAGGATCTCAGTGTCTTTGTCAGTGGCTTATTGTAGGTGCCAGACAGAATAGTAAGAGTATTTAAGGAACTGTGGATTTCATTGAATTTTCACAGGCAGGGAGTCTCTAGTGTTTACACAGAATGGTGTGAAGTTGTGAAAAGCAAATATATATAAACCATACAGTGGTTTAACAGGAAAGGTTCCACTCAAGAACAGGCCTCGCCATGGTCGACCAAAGCAGTAAAATAGGTCTGAAAGGTCTCAGCACACACAACAGCACAATATAGCAAAAAAAAATAGCAAAGAAAGTTATAAAAATATGTCAGTCTGGAAAGTGTTACAAACCTAATGCTCTGATGCTCCAAGGAACCAGAGTGGGAGTCATTATCACCAAATGAAGAAAACCTTAAACAGTGGAGAAGCTTCCCAGAAGTGGCTGGTCAATCAAAATTCCTCCAAGAGTTTATCACTCATCCATGAAGTCACTGAAGAACTCACACAAACCTCTAAGGAACTGCATCACTTACTCAGCTCAGATAAGGTCAGTGTTCATGAGTCCACTAGTAGAAAGAGGCTTCATGACCTCTTGATGACCCTCTAGCTCTTTCTGATAATTTTCTGTAGATAGATGAGTCAAAACATGTGACATTTCAAAATACATGTTATATATATGTTGGCATAAAAAAATTTCACAGTAAGAATATTTATACCAACAGACAATCATAGTGGCATGATGGTGTGCAGATGTTTTGCTGCTCGAGGGTTTTCTTGACTTGCTATAATTGATTGAACTGTGAATTCGGCTCTCTAGCAGAAAATCCTGAAGGAGATCATTCAATCAGTCCATGAGCTGAACATTAAGCGCAACCGGACTATGCCGTGAGACAGGATTCCGAAGCACAAGAGCAAGTCCACCTCTGAGTGGCTTGATAAAATGAAGGTTTTGGAGTGGACTAGTCAAAGACGTAAAAATTTTTGAGATGCTCTTCCAGTTTGGGCGGTTTGAAAGCCCTCAAATATGGATGTATTGAAGCAAATCTGCAAATATGAATGACCCAAAATTCATCCACAGTAATGGAAAAACCTTTTCAGTTATTTGAAGGACTTGAAGTATGGCAAAACCAGTTACTCACTTAAAACACAAGATAAATACTTATTCATGTTATGATACCATTTAATAAAATGTATAAACAGTAATATGGTGCTCATTTGCTCCTTAGTGAAAGCATCTATTCTTTCTTGAAATCTTTCACAACAGGTCTAAATTTCTGAGTGAGGTTGAAGTGGCAGTGACATGTTTATGACTCGACTATCAGATATCTGTTCACTATGCCTGGGCCAGTTGCATTTAGGTATCATTCTCTAATATTTTCTGCTGGTGTTATATGACTGCTATATGACTTTACTTTAATGCCCCTGGGCACGGGTATTGTTACAGGTGCTTGAAACATCAAGATCAGAACATTTACAGCTATATCGTAGACCATTCCCATACAGTCTAATGTAGCATGAAATGTTATAGAATGTCACCGCACCGCATAAGGTGAAAAATGAGCATTTGATCAAGAGGTCATTGTTTACACCTTACTGAACAGTGAAGCTGTGAAGAGGGAGCGTTGTTGTTGTTTTTTTTGTAGACTGGAAAATTCTTGGCTTTAATTAAAGCAGGCAAAGGCAAGGGTTCTTGATGCCGCCTGAACTCTGAAGTGTTTTGATGACAACACCAATTACACCATCCTTCCCAGCACTGCATGAATGTCATTTTGATTGGAGAGCAAAACCTCTGAAGTACCGACAACATTATATTTCCGAGATGCCTGCCATTTTCTCAGGCATCTGGCCTTTCCCCTTTTATACAAATAATAGTGAAAAAAAGGTGTCTCAGGGTGAAACCCAACAAGAGACTGTCAGATGGCTATGTCCAACCCCTTTTGTGTCTGTCCATCATTTTGTTTATATATCCCATCTAATTTTAATCTTAGAGAGCCATACAAGAGAGCCAGAACAAAGGAAAGAGTAATGTTTCTCTGCTCTGACACACGTATTTCTACATCACTGTCATGTCAGTAAAGCACTCAATGCCCAACTACACCACCCAGAGTACAGCACAGCCAACAAACATGACCTTGTCAGACTACAACCCCCGGCACTAACAGAGACTGTCACGTTCAAGTACACCATCATACTAATCACACGCAGCTGTTCACAATCACGGCACACAGTATATAAGCACTCTCAACCCACGTTCACCTTGTGAAGTATATGCTCTGTGATTCTCTCCACTTGTTTCAAAGCCTGTCTATGGTTATATACTTCCCTAGATTTTGGTTTCATGTTTTGCCTTTAACTATCTTCACTTGTTTACGTTGCCTGCTCATCAGCTGACCTCTACCTAGTTACATATTATGCTCTTTTGTTACGTTTTGGCTTTCTATACCACCGTCTTTAATAATGCTGCTGCATGTAGCAAATGGATCATCATCGGCCTTGCGACAAACACTTAATGCATCGATGTTCAAAGTTAATTTTAAAGAAAAAAAAAAAACGTAGCTACATGCATTTTTTTTTTTTTTTGCATTAAATCTACCATGGATAACATTGTTCCTTTCCCCTTGGGGTTTAAGCATATATTTTAGCAGTATGTCAAGTACTATACATGCATACATGCATATATTTATACATATCATATGTTATATGATATATAACCTGAATAACAAAATCCAAAACTCTTGATAACATATTATATAATTATAATATAATTCTGTTTGTTTTTAACTGCTAAACTGTGAAAGGCCGAAGATATGGATCTCTGTGACAAGATGCAGTGTAAAGTAAATGTGCACGTGATATAATTACTAAATTATTAAGCATGATGTATAACATGATCAATATTACAGGCTTTTAAAGGTTAGTGCAGCTTTTCCTTGTTTCCATTTTATGATGGAAAAAAATCAAACCAATATAAATTATATCAGAAGGGTTTTGCACCCTCACTGTGAAATGACACTGTATAGAAATTATTTAAAAAAGAAGGAAATAATACTGAAGTTGCAAATGTGTGCACACCAGAAAACCAGCAGATTGTTGAAGTTGTTTAGTTTTAATTACACCATTCTCTCTTTTTAGGTAGGAGTCTATCAGCAGGGTATATTTTGTCTTGGCAATATTTTTCCACTCATTAAGGGCATCTCCAGTGAACAGCCTGCTTCAGGTCCTCCTACAAATGTCTAGCTGGATTCAGGTCTGGGCTCTGGCTAAGTCATTTAGAAACACTGATCATCTTTAGTTAAGGTTTTGCACTAAAGTCTCAGTTCTGGCTAAAGAAAAGTAGCTCTAAAACATGATGCTGTCACCATCATGCTGTACAATGGGTATCGTGTTCTTTTGTGGATGTGGCTTTTTTGCTTCAAACATATCTACTGAAATTATGCAGTTATTATACCATTCCAAATTGGTCTCATCAGAACATAACACATTTTGTCACGTGTTTTTGGGTGATTTAGCTGGATATTTATTTATTTTATTATTTCTTTTTATGAGAAAGGGCTTCAGTCTAGTCCTTGGCTATCTATTCTTGATGATGTGCTCTATTTTTTTCTATTTGCTGATGATGGACCTTATAGTGTTCAATGGTATGTCTAAGATCTCGGTCATTCGTTTATACTCCTCTCCTGATCAATACCTTTCAACAAGTGAGATAACATGCATGCTTTTTAAGCTCTTCACAGACCATTGATTCGGCAGTTGAAAGAAAACAAGAAGCTGATGAAAACTCTACAGAAACAGCTGGTCTTTGTTTGGGGATATTCCATATCATTTCACCGATGACTGGTGTATGATTACTTTTGAACATTAAATGTGTTTGGCACATTGTAAATTATAAATGGGTGTACAAAATTATGCAACCATGTTGGGGTGGCTTGGTTGGGGGTGTGAAGGTCAACAGGGTCCAGTCAACGTTGAAACTAGGGCAAAGATGAAGGTGAGCAAAAAATGTTTGTGTAATTGCTACAAGGTAAGACTACAGGTCAGGAGATGTTGCTGATGATCAGGTTTTAACAGCTAGAAGGATAAACGGCTAAATGTTTGCTGACAATCCAATGATATAAAGCACATTCCATTTATTTTAAAGGAAATAAAGCTAAATCGTGTGTTAGAGTAGGGTTTTGTCATTTAACCTCTATATGGAACCCAGCAGTTACTTAGATAAGTAATAACTGTCCCTAAACTTTTTTGTATACAATATTGAATATTATTCAGATCGAATAGAGTATTGGTGGACATTTTTTTACTTTGATATTGTAGACAATGTTTGTCTTTTTACGCTCTAACTGGTTGGCAGAGTGTGGAGCATTTAGACAATGAGCTTGACGTGCTGAGTGAAAGTCTATGAATAGTCTGCCATATAGCGGTAAACAATAGAAAATATACTTTAACGAAATACTGTCGTGGCAATGGTGGCGGTAAAAAGATTGTTCTGGTGTAGTAACATCTGTACATTTAATCTTGGTTTTGCCACATAGTTGTGAAATGTAAATACAAAAGCTCCAATAACACAAATTAGTTCACAAGTAAGCTCGGTATTAAGTTAATGAAGTGTAACATGTTGAATGTACATATTATTTGCCTTAGGTAAATAATAAGAATAACACATTAAGTGATATCAATGGCTGAAGTCCAAAGCTATAGTTTAAACAATTCAGTTATATAGCAGTAGACTAGTAGTCTCATTGCCGTGGCCTGGGTTCGATTCCCTGGTAGGGAGCTAATCCAGCTGCTGAAGAGTTAACTCTCACTGCCTCACCAAAGCCCAGATAAAATTGGAGGGTTTCATCATGAAGGGTATCCGGGGTAAAACCTGTGCCAAATCAAATATGCAGACTAGATGATCTGCTGTGGTGACCCCAAACAGGGAAAGGCCAATAGAACAATTTATATTTATATTTATATATATATTATATATATTTATAATTGTTTAATAAATATTTATATAACAGTAGTAATTACAATGCTGAAAGTAAATCTACCTTTTGCTTGGCAAAGTTGTGTATTTAATTAATTCTTCAATTCCCTCACTAGTGATAGCAGATTGTTTGGGGTTACTCTTTTAATTAGCTACTCTCAAGCACCAGGACATCATGTTTCAATTATACACTTAATGAAATTCAATAATCATAAAAGAATTGCCACTTTGGTGCAGCTCTTAACTGAAACCAATTACGCTCATGGTAATAGTGAGGAACAGTCTTTTTATTCTAGACTGCAGACACTCAAAGGAGAAGACCTTACTCTGCAGTCATTCAGCTAGCTGGATTAGCATCTCCTGCTAGCTGCATGAGAATGAGCCTTGCTTCACACTGGGGTCTTTGGAGATTTGCAATTACAGATGTTTGTTGATATATGTGTGAGATAATTAAATGCGCATGAGGATGCTTGAATTTTCCTGTGAGACTTCAAGTAGACTTTAGCAATTAGGCACATTAGCATGTGCATGTAAATACCCACCAATATTTTCCTTGTTCAGTGGAATTTGACCTAACATATGGTTTGTGTGTACAGTTCAACTGTACAGTACATGTTTTGTAAAGATTAACCATTTTTTTAAAAAAAATCACTTAAAAATCTCAGATACAATGTTTATATAAATAGCCTTTTAAGATGCAATATAATCATTCAAAATGAACACTCAACGCATGCAGGGATTTCAGCATGACGCTGACCAACTGCCATAGAAAATTGGCCAGTGACCCCTGAGACAGGTCAGTCCCAATTCACAGCTAGCAAATTGTGTGGAAGGCATTGATTAATGGGGAAGACACAACTCGTTATAGCCGGCAGTGTCATCTTGGCTTCTTCTAGATCCCAAGCTTGCCTCCGTTCTCCCTATCAGCACAATCAAGCGAGCAGATAAAACAACAATCCAACAATTCATCCCACCCCAGCAATTAATCACCTCCTTTCCAGCGTAATTTGTCGAAGCAAAATAACACTAGTGCTGCTGCAGCCAAGCAAATGGAAACAAGAAGGGGAAAGAATATTGTTTATCACCTCTGGAGTGCATGAATAATTTAAACTGATAGTTAATCAAAACTAATTGAGGGTTTTATACACAGTGGCACTAAATATGGAGTAATATACTAAAGAATTTATGACTTTAAAAGGTTGCACAAAAAGAATTGACTGTCCGTTTTCAATAAACTTAAAAATGAGATCTGTAATATAATCCACACAGTTTATCTGCACAACCTGAAACACTCATATAACTAGTTCATAAATGTAATCACTTGACAAATACAGACTGTGTGTCTGTGCAACATCTTGCCTTGCACTTCCTTAATGATGGGAAAGATCTTCAGTGATATTACATTTATTTTCTTTACTTAACACTGTTCATGAATGGGTTCTGGGATATTGTGACAACATTGACAGGCTTGATAGGCTTATGGTATCTTAAGTCTGTAACCTAGTGAACCAGAGATAACGTATTCAATGATGAGGACTTAAAAGCACTTTTGTATGTCGTTCTGGATAAGGGTGTCTGCCAAATGCTGTAAATGTAAAATGACTTCGTTTCTTCCTGTATATGTGTTTTATTTTATATTGTAAAGCACTTCGAGGTTCTACATTAAGAACGTTTATTATTATTAATGATCTACTATCTTATAATCCAGACTGTTAAATATTTTCGGTGAATCAGCCCATAATTACATGAATATATTTTCTATATTTAAAAATGATGGACCTTTAGTACATCAATTATCATCCCTTCAACCATAGCTAACGATGATTTAAATCTCTGCAAAGATAAAGTCAGGCCGTCCCACCTCCAAGAGCAGATTAGAAACCAATGAGCTTTGCAGTTATTAAAACAGGATCTATAGAGAAATTCATAGTCATTAACAGGCTTATTTTTATAGGGTTAAGTGTTTTTTTTTTTTGTTCTTATATCATTTTGATACACTCCATTTCATTTTTCATATTCTATATGGTTATTTACTGTTATTTGGGTTCCATTCATGTAAGTCATGTCCTGAAAAGTCCTGTTGAAACCTTTCAGTCACTAGTACAGAACTTTTCCCATCTGACCTACAATGAGACTTTTACAACAGGTGAAAGTTTAATTAACTATTTAACTCTTTATTAACACCTCACAAAACATGGGGTAAGATTAATTTATTTATTAGCACATTAATCAATAGTAAATGCCCATAAATTATAGCGTACACAGTAGATACCTATTTAAACTATTTTTTTGGCATTGAGATAAGGGTGAACAAAAACTAAGCAAATGTAAGAGTGAAAAATGTTTGTAAAATGCTATGAGTGACATATGTAGTACCTGAGGTTAAGTTGGAGCTGGCGATTGAATTTTTTCCACATGCTCCACTGAAGCAAGAACAGAATATTTTGGCACCAGAATCACAGCTTTTGGCATTGCACTGCTGCTGTTGAATAAGCTGTGTGCCGGTTCAGTTTATTGAGTTCACACAAAATACACGATGGGCTTGAGGTTGTAACTGTCAGCACGTTACATACAGCGTGTACAGGATCCGATCACTATCGAAACATGTACCTGTCAGAATGCCATCTGCCATGCACTGTTTTCATTCATTCTTCAATGAAGCATAGAATAAGCATAAGCACCATGTTTTCCCCCATTCCCAAATATCATTTTTATAATGAAAAAACAAGTTGCTGAAGCTTCATCAGTTCTGAAACTGACCAAACAGTGACCAAAGAGACATATTCAAAGAGAAATATGACAGGCAACAAATTACAGCCTCATACATCATACAGATTCACTGGCTGGAAGCTTAAACCTCATGGAGCCTTCTGGAAATTGAAATAGACAGCATGCATAAGCACTATAAATGGTCTAACCTCTGCAATGTGAATAAAAATACACAGGAGTATTATTTTTAATGCACACCGTCTTTATATCTATTAGCGCTATAAGCCTTTTAGAGCAGATACCATGTAGGTTAAGTATTTTTTCTTGCAATTATTAGTTGCTGGATTACACATGCCGCAGGGGCATTTTATTCCATTCTTTATATTTTTGTTGTTTATGAAATTGCTCAAAAATATGAGCGTAATACTCAAAGTCTCTTTTGAAATTCGTTCCATGCCTCACTACCTGCATCTTGCCTGCTTGATCGCTCAACCGCACATTTGCATGAGCTATTTACTTTCCTGCTGTGATAATTTTCAGCCTCCTGGAAGCCCACCTGCATGTTCAAAACACCACCTTTTATTTAGCATCCTGCTGACAACTCCCCCAAGTCCTAACCTTCCTGCACTCAATTTCCTAAAACCTTCTAAAGTTATATTTATATTTACAGCATGTAGCAGATGCCTTTATTCAGTGCTTTGTAGTCTAAGTAAAATAATTCTCATTCATACAATTATCCAATCAGCCAATAAGGTTGCAACAGCAATTATGGCAATGCACAAACTCATACAGACACAGGTCAAAAGCTGTGTAAGATCATCATAAGATGTTCAGATCAAACATGAGTATGAAGATCATAGTGACTCTACTGTAGTTTTGATTTCTGGCCTCACATGAACTGGCTGGAGTATTTCAGAGAAGGCTCATGAAAAAACAACAAACAAACAAACAAGAATGACCATTTTGTTGGAAACATTCTACCGATTTGCAAGGTCAGAAGATAATGGCCACCTACTAGCAAGCAGGTTTCAATACATCAAATAAGCATTCAGTACAACGGTGGTGAACATGGTACAAACACATCTAGTGTTGAGACAGATGGAGACTTCATTGGGTTCCAGTGCTATCAGCCAATTACAGGAATCACTAGAGTAGGCATGGGTTCATGGAAACTGGACTGTTAAAGATTGGGGGGGGAGGATAGTCAGCTCTTTTCCAATCTTTAGCCATCCATTTTCATTGAACTTGTGCCAAATTAAACCTCAGATTCCTTTTAAATTAAATTAGTGATCATTTCAGTGCTTGGTGAAGAGGTGGGTCTTCAGTGTCTGTTTGAAGACAGCTAATGACTCAGTTCAAATTGCAGGGGAATTTCATTCCACCATCTTTGCAGAACATAGAGAAGAGTTTTGTTCCGTCCTTCTACCTTAATGAATGATGGATTAAGAAAGTGAAGACGTGGTGCAGAGGGGTTTGATAAGTGACTTTAGATATGTGAGGGCTAGCCCATTTTTTGGCAGTGGGTTAAATTGGAGAGATTGAAAATAAGTCTTGAAGCTGCATTCTGGATCAGCAGTAAGAATCAGATGGTATTCGGTAGAAGACCTTCCAGGAACTGCAGTAGTCCAGTTTCAAGATGATAACAGAGTGAGCAAACTGGTCTTATCCCAGGACTGTCACTTCCAGGTCCTTCACTCTGAGCTGTTTAGCTTCAGGTTTGGATTTGATTCTGTCTCCGTTTTATGTTGCTTTATATAAAACTGTCTTCCAAAACAATAAACATGTATACAAAATTATCCACTTTCAAAAGAACTTTCTTTTAGCATTAACTTTATAACTAAACGAACTGCTCTTAAGGTACCATGTTGCCATGCAACTGTCACGTTCAGTTTTACTCACCACAGGTCTTCTTAGGTCTTCCATATCATACGACAGCTACCAACCAAGAAACATGAAGCCCGACAAGTGCATCTTCAAACTGCTGTTCATGTTATGTCACAGGGGACAGCATGACACACAGAGAGAAAAAAGAAAAAACACTGATGTCGACGATAGTGTCGCTGTGATCAACAGGGGGAAGAGAGAGAGCATGCCACCTCACCTACTTTGAAATGACTTCCAACCCCAGATGGCTGTCGTCTTGTCAGGAATCAAACGCCCAATTTCCAAAAGTTAAGGTCAAACACATTTCTGTTGGTAACAGTGTACATGTCAAACCATTATGACCGATGAACTATAACCCAGTGCCAAACACACCTAATTATTCTACACATATTATTATTTATATGAAACTATATAAGCAGTATGTACCTCAATCATGGTCTACATTATTCCATCATTATGTACTCAGTTAATACATGTGATTAAAGTCTTATACACTGGATTTGGTGAACATGAGGCCATGGTGTTGATTCTGTGATACTATAGGGGCTTGTGTATTGTAAAATGAGCAGAGTAAGCTGACTTCTCCACAACCTGCTATCACTGGCATGGGGGTGTTGTGATTGGACTATCCATAATCCATTTAGGATGACAAGAAATTGCACTCTGCACAGCACACTGCTTTCACACTAGCCATTTTCTCTCAATAGCCAGTGCACATTTTACATGTAATCCTATGAGAACACCTACCTACAGACAAGTGCAGCCACCAGCAGCTTGTTTTCACAGCAGAGAGCTTCCAGAAGATCAAAAAGCTGAACCTGTATGAAACGTGTTGAGTGACATCAGTCACCTTTTTTTAATCTCTCGACCTACCAGGCTGTAGCTCTGGGAAAAGTGTAATAAAAACAACATGGAGGACAAGTGCATGCATGAAAGGTCTTGGTTAGTAAGTAAATATAAGGCCATCTTTTAATGTAACTAAACAAAAATGACATCATTGTTATCCAATGTCACGTACTGTTCCTACTTCAACAATACTGTGTAAAAGTTTATCTCATATTCTCAAATTCTTCTTTTAATATTCTGTCTATTATACCAAAATCTAACAAGGTTTCTTCTTAAAATGTTTCTTCTTAAAATGTTTAGTGTACAAAAAAAAGCTTTTATTATCAATGTTCATTAATTATTTCATAATCTTGTAATGTTTAATGTCTTTTTTCTTTTTTTTTTTTAATACCAAAACATACAAACA
>JAOTRN010000009.1:8490080-8501252 GCA_028566695.1 Bagroides melapterus
AACAAAATTTGTACTACAGATAATATGGTGCCTAAGACTTTTGCACAGTACTGTATCTTAACAAATATATTTAAAAACCAGACCGTAAAAGCAAGAAGCAAGTTGACTGAGATGGGGGACTACAGTTGAATTGCTTTTACATGTAAGGCGAAACTAGTTCCACTAGTTCTTGAACAATTACGCTCTGTTTCCTTGTTTATAAATATACAGTCTGGGTGTGAAACAAAGAATGACAAAGCCTAGCAGTAAATAAAAAAAAAAAACATTCTTTTTTCAGTAGAATCATCATTCGATGTCTTACATGCACTTACATGGTTACAAAATCAAGAACATTTTCTCACACACACACACACACACACACACAAACACAAACACACACAGACACTATAGCTGTTTGTTTAAGTTTGTGCTGTTAATTTATTAATTAATTTAGTATGGAAGCAAAAAAAAAGCCTGGATTTATGCTTTGAGTATTTTAACATCACATTCCAAAACCACACACATTAATGTTGAATTGTTTCCCCTTTCTGGTATATCAGCCTCCACTCTCCTGAGAAGGATTTTCACTAGATTTTGGAATGTGGAAGAATTTGTGCTCATTCAGCCACAAAGATTGCATGAGTTTGGGCATTGATGTCAAGCAAAAGAGTCCTTGCTACACAGCCATCATTCCAGTTCATTTCAGTTGAAGTCAGGGCTTTGTGCAGATCATTCAATTTTGTCCACACCCAAACACGGCAAAACACGTCTTCACGGAGCTCGCTTGTGATGCTGAAACATATTCAGACTCCTTAGTTTACAGTATAAAAGAAATACATTTCCAGCACACAAAGACATTCTAGACAATTGTGTCCTTCCAACCATGTGGTAGCAGTTTGGATTAGAACCACATACAGTACGTGTGCGGGAGTCAGGTGTTCACGTACTTTTGTACATATAATAAGTGACTCCAACACTTTTTCAGTTTTCTTCTTTTCTATGCTGAGACATTTTCCAGCTGTTAAAAAAAGAAACACTACACCAAGACAGCATTCTCTTTATCCTCATCTTTCTTCCTCACTCCATGTCTCTCTCTCTACCTACCCAAAGAATGAGATATGACGACAGCTTCGAACATGTGCACCGTGCTCCCGAGTGCTAGTGCTACATATAATGTAATCTTAATTGATCAGCTGACAGAGACAGAAAGAGTACATAAAATAAGACCCCTCAGTGAGCAGAGAAAGAACCGATCATCACTCTTCTTCCTCTCACTCCGTGTCACAATAATTCTCTCACGCTCCAAAAACATGTAATTTCTCCTGAGCCGTCTTTTAACATTGGTTAAGTGCTACCATTTAACATGCCTGAACTTCTAATTGTACATCTTCGCTGCATAAATTCTCCGTCTCAGTTTGCTCTTAGTGCTTGTGTTTTGTTTTTTTTTATTTCCCGCTGCTTATATTGTTTGTGTTTGCCTTGTTTAATTTCTCCATTTTAACTGCTACGCTTTTCTTCGTGCCTTGCTTCTTATTTTCATGTTTCCTTCTTCGGCGTGTCGCTTGATCTTGGGTTCATGAATATGGATTTTCCTAGATTGTTGCTTTCTGCTCTTTCTTTTTCGACTGGATCTAAAGGAAAACGTATGCTGAGTTTAGATGATTGCATCCTCCCTTCTCTCACCCCAGATCACTGTTATAGACTAGAGTGCTGTTTGTTTTTCCAGCAGACAGCTGATATGGCTGAGGAGGGGGGCTTGAAGCTGTTTTTGCAGGTTCAATGAGAAATGTGTAGATGTGTGAACTTCTTAACCGTTGATTTATTTTATGGACACCACTTTCAGCTCTGTGACTGGATCTACAACTCTGCCAGTGATGCCTGAACATCATTCCTCCTCTACGGGGGCCTGAAAGGTCAGCCAGGTTGCCACCTTGTGCTTTTACACTTGAGAGTCTGTCTGCTAAAAGCTGTAACTCTGTCTCTGGCTTCATGTTGCACCTTTTGTGTTGACTACAACCATTTCTTCTATTCCATTTGTAAAATTCACTAATATAAGCCCTTCTCCATCACTGAACACAGAGCAGTATTTCTGTTAACATTCTTGACACTCACAATAATGTCAGCAGTCACGACTGAGCTCGTGTTTCTCTCCTAATGCAGCCATTTAATTAATTCAATTAACATTTTTTGGCTACTCCCAAAGACAGATGGAGAATGGAAAATAATAGCGGAACAAACGCAGGGATTTTTTTTGTACATTTACATTTTGTGTGTTAGTAGGAAATTCGATTTTTTTAAGCTTTAATGTGTGGTACATTTTCAATGAAGCTGTCACCAATCCTTACAGCAACAACACCACTGAGGTTCTGTATTTATTAAGAATAGGTGCTTGCTGGAGGTTAGAGAGCTCTACATAGACATTAATGAGATAATAGAAAGATGAAAAGTAAGCACAGATGAGCACTCAGAGAGATCGGAAATGTTGTTTCCTGATAAGCTCCTCAGTGTTTTCTCTTTTTTAGTTCTATTTAGGCTCTCTCATCTTCTGAAAAACTTGGAGTGCAGTATTAAAGGTCATGATGGACCCATGCTTGTACAATAAGAGTACAGTGGAGAAAGATAAGAAATAACCTCCACTGTTTCCTCAAGATTTAAATAACTATAAGATATTGTTTAAAAGAAATCATAATTTAAGATAAGTGTCAAAATTATAATGTAAAACCGACATTAAAACCGATTTGAGATTTATCTCAATAGAGGAGGATGGCATTAAAAAGTGATGAAGGTTGTCTTAATACCACCACTATCACGTCGCAGTTATAGAAACCAACAATACTATACAAACACACAATATAACAAGGCATGGGAATGCAGAGAGAGAGACATTTCACGTATTGAGGGTGAATATCATTAATATGTGAAATGTATCATCATTTTTACTAAAACAAGAAACCCAGTAAAGACTCTAAACCTCTATACTACAACCACAACTGTGTCATGTACATCATCTGGAGCTTCGGGGTTGCCCGAAATCTCCTCACCATGTCTAACTTTTCTGGAAGTGTCTGCCTTGAAAATAGATTTTTATGTATGTCCCAGATCAAGTCAATTTCTCCTCCTCCGTCAGCCATCAAATGTATTAATGTGTGCAGATCACTACAGCCGTGTTTTACTAGTCAAACTTGACTGTAACAGTTCTGCTCTGACCAACCAATCAGAGGACGGAAAAATGCTGACATTATTGTTTGCCAGCTAGCTGGCCCTGTGAGGAGAATTTGAAATCTGATTGGTTAAAGAGACAGTCCCATTGTTAATATAGTTAAGTTACATTGGCCAGCACTACTGATTCTGAAGGCCCTGGGCAGATAAGATTGACATAGCAGCACATAGAGGCTGAAAACTCGAAACACTACGAAATGAAGAGAATAAACTGTTGGGAATAAATTATTATAATTTCATGGAACAAATATTAGAATATAGGTTGTAAATGTAGGCTTCTGATAGTGTTTACACCAGCAGAAAAAGGCCTTTCTGGCCCTGACGGCCACCACTGCTGAATTTTTATCCCAACAGAGGTAAAAAAAAATTGAGGTTTCACACTGAAAGCCAACTGTGTCCTGACTAATATTATATCAGATGTTTGGTGAAAACCAGTGAACTGGTCAAAGGGGTTAAACTGCAGGTGTAATGGAGTTAGTAAAAGTACTTCAAGCAAAGTACTTCAAGAACTACTAAAGTATTTGTAATGTAAAGCATTTTTTGACAGTTTTTATTTTATTTCTCATAGTGTGAATAAACTTTAAGTTTAACTTAAATAGCAAAATATATCAACAAATGTTAATCAACGAAATGCTTTGTGTTGAAATAATGAGCAGTAGTTTTAACCTGCTGCCTCAACTGATTCATACAAACACAGCAGTTTAAATTTCCAGAAAGGCAGCCTCCTTGACTCGAGCAGCAAGGACACTTTTTCTTGCAGCCGCACCAATAATGGCTAGTTTCATCAGTCGAAAACTCCACACAGTTTTCCCACTGGAAGCTCTCGGCCGTTATGTATCAGTTGAAAAAGCCACAAATACCTGGTCCTGTCATTCTCTCTTTCAGTTCTACACAAAAACAAGATGTGAGTGAAGTCAACATACCTGACATAAGTCAGTATCCCTGCACTCTGCACAACATCTGTGCTTTCATCAAGTTGTAGGGCAAATGCAGCACTACTCCAGATTTCTTCGATTTGTCAACATGTATAAAAAGACATTTTCTTTTTACACGGTTGCACCATGTTATCAAAAAGCGGAAGTGTAGAGTTAGCTTTTCTGCAGCTTCTACCCAGCATTTCCTCAACAATGTCTGTGCAGGTTTGAAGCCGAAGTTACTCGCCTATCTTGTGTGGCTACATGGATCTCATGATTTGATATGCAGCTAAAAATAACGATCGCTGTGTGTTTCCTGGTGTGTTGGTTATACTTTTTTGGTAGGTAGGTAGCACTTTTTTGCTGATGAAGTTCTTCTTCTTTTTTTTTTTTTTTAAATAAATAAGTTCACTTTTTTGTGCAAGAAAAATATTTAGATGTGAAGTGCCATTTAAATTCCAGGGTTTCATGCTAACACTGTCCAACTTTTATAAAGAGAAAAGGAACATAGGGGCTTCTTTACTCTTTTCATCGCTGCAGAAAATAAAACCAAGGTCAAGGTAAGTCTGGCTATATTTTGCACATGGCTCCTTTTTAGATTTTACTGTTTGAATTTGATCTAAACACCTACATATCTGGAATTCTTAACTAGCATACACTGACAGATTCTACCCTTGTGCTCACAGAATGCTAGCAGACTTACTTGAGTCAGACGAATAATTCAGTGAGTCATTCAGTGAAAGATAAACCAGTGTTTTTAAGAAGAGTCATCTCTTAAGAGTCATTTTGTCATGAATATTTAGTTGTAATAGTAATAGATTTTTATAGTACTATGAATGAGCAAGTAGAAATAATAGCATTGGATTTGTACTGTTGTCTAATTTATTTAGACTCCGTGCTGTGCCAAATTCAAAATGAGTGCTAATTTGACATTAACAAAACATTTTTACAGGCAGAGACACTTAGGCTCATCAGCGATTTTTAATGTACGCTTTAAAATTTAATTTAAAGAACATTAAAGTCACTTAATGTGAAGAATTTACAATATAGATGGGCATCAGACACAATATGAAAAGCTACAACAAGGTACTAAAAACACAGCATGAAAATCACCATGTACAAAGACTATGGAAAGGATTAGCACTAGTTATGAGGGCAACAGCTGTGAGATCAATATGGCCAACCCAGCACCACCTAGTGAGCTGAAGAGATTATGTATTTTCTTTGATTCTCTTGGTATGAGCTCAGCTAACAAAACAGAGTGTGAATGAGTGCTGAGACTCCCAGAAAAGGAGGTTTACATGTTAATCAGCTAAATCAGTACAAATCCAGACAGGAACACCTCCCTCACCACCACCGTCAGGATCAGAAAGTCAGCTAGGTCATTATAATTCTCAAAGTGTTGTATTCAGTGGTTCAAGGATTTCCTGTTAGAAAGAAATGGAGTTTTGATACAGTTAATAATCCTGCTGTTGCTTTGTATGGAATCTTAACTGTCGAGATACCATGTTCTCCCATGTGCAACTCAAAACTAAGAAGTATATCATACCTTTTTGAACTTTTTAAGAGTAACTGTTGGAGGTGTGATAATCATCATCTATTTCAGTTTATGGTAGCTTCCTTTAGGGCTGTGCGATTTATCGAAATCGAATCGCAATCGCAATTTGAAACATTGCGATTAGCTAATCGCAAGAGGCGGCAATGTGAACGCGATATGAAATATATATAACTTATGTTTCATTTATGGATATTTAAAAAGAAATTTTAATAAATGTTGGAATAAGTTAATATCTTTTCAGTTCTTTTTGTTTTTTAACTATCACTGACTGCATTTTAGCAGTAAGAAGGTAACAGTCTATTGGGTAGAAATACAAACTGCATCTGATATAGAATATTGAGCTGAAGCTTGACTACAAAATTAAATCACAAATAAAATCGCAATTGCAATACCTGTCAAAACAATCGCAATTAGATATTTTCCCCAAATCGCACAGCCCTAGCTTCCTTTGATACTCTTTAACCTATATATAGAGTATAATAAAGCAAATATTTAATCAATATAATCATATAATCATTTCCATTATAAGTATATTGATTATCTAGTAAAATCAAAGGGAATAAAGTGTTCTAAACCTAGGTACAAGTATATAGATTATCTCTTAAATAACGACAAGCAACCAACATGGACCATGTACAAAAAAATGAAAGAAATACTGTTAATTCATTGACTCATTTAGTGTCTTTAGGATATATGCTACTTACCAATTTGTACATATTAACATAATGTTTAAAATTAGTTGATAAGCTGCTAGTCTTGGCTGATAGGCTGATAGTCTTGCTCTTTCTTTTCATGAGCACAGAATTAGGTTTTACAGTGTTCTATTGAAGGGAAAAGTTTCAAAAGGAAGACAATATTCTCACAAGTTGAGACAAGTCACAGACTTTTCACACAGAATTACCGGGTCATGTTGTTGACTGATTTGTTGAAAAAAAGGGGTTCTGAAATGAAATTGAGGTGTAAAAAGGCGCAGATCTCTCTCTCTATCATTCTCATCTTTTTTTTCTCACTTGGTATCTCTCACTTTGCCACTCCCCATTTATTCACAATGCAATGAAATATTAACTTGTCACATATGGAGTTCTGGTAAATTACATATGCCATGTTCACAAAAGGAAGGGTAACTGTCATTACCTCAACCGCGCCATTTCCTCTGCTGCTCTGATCTCTCTTTGACGAAAGTGAGCCTCTTACTTATTCACAAAGAACCAAATCAGGGAACATCTGAAATGAAAATTCGTGGAGCACAGAGAAGGATAACGACTAAAATTCTGAGCCTTTTATATCCACTATCATCAAACCTCCATTGATGAGGCCATCAGAAGCTTCTGGTTAAATGGACATCTAGCTGTTGAGCTGTATGAGAGAAATGTACATTTTGTACTGAGTTAGATTCCAAATTATTTGAGGTTTAATAGCAGGCTGTACTTGCTTAGCAAAGCTTATACAAGAACATGTGGAACTGCAAGCAGCTCCTTGATTGTGAACTTCTGATCAGTATGCAGACAGTAGGCATGCTGTTCAGATAATGTTTCCTTCCTAACACTGTACAATGACAGTGTTATGATAGGATTTGCTGTTATTTATGTACACCCCAATGCAACAGTAGCTGAACCAAAATCTTAAACAAGACAAAGAAACAAATACATTTTGTTTCAATGTCTCATTTTTGCATCGAATTTGCTATTTGTTTGAATATGAAAGTTTTCAGCTCTTCATTTTTAATCTATAGCAGGGGCCTTCAATCTTTTCCACAAAAGACTAGCAGTCAGTAATTCCTACTTTGCAGGATTCACACCTGGTTCTACTTGTTTAATCATTTCTTCTCAGTCTCTAATCAACTGTCAAGTGTGCCCCTGATTTGGCAAGACTAAAAGACTGATCCACACTGGCTTTTTGTGGATAAGATTGAAAATGCATTTTTGAACCCTTCAGAAGTTCAGATTCTGTTCGTCTGAGGCTCCTGGGTGGTGCAACAGAAAAGGATTTGCTTTAACATCAGGAGATCTCAGTTTGAATCCTGACCATGCCACAGGCATCCATGGCCAAAGAAACCAAAATTTGTTATGCTCTCTAGGATTTATTGCATGCTCTCTTTCCTCTGTGAATCACAGGAACACTAGACAATCATAGGCTTCTGTGAGCTCATCACACTCTCCCCAAATGGTAGTTGTTGTATAATAGGGGACAGTTATCTAGTGGAAAATAGATAAGAATTCTTAATAAGTTGTTCATGAGCTCATGATATATAGTATACAGTTATAAAAGGTAAATTATTTATAAATTACGCAGATTAGGATATGTTCCTTTTGAATCTGGTTCCTCTCAAGAATTCGTTTCAGGGGAGTCCTAGCTGTTTCTTGTACAGTATTTAAGCACTACACAAATACAGTTGAACATTTGACAAATTATCTTTTACTTGCTCTATTGTCTACCTAAAAATGTGAGTTTTAGTTTCACCTGGAATTCAAACCTAGAACTAAAGTAACGTATCTGAGTATAAATGTTGTAGATGTTATAGAATTAATGGAATAGAACTGATCTTCATGCAATTAAAGTGTCACATGATATGAAATAAAAACAACTGTTCCTGGAAAGCCCCAAAGTACCATCCATCCATCCATCCATTGTCCATACCTGCTTATTCCAGGAATACCCAGGTCACAGGGATTAGCTGGGGCCCTATCCCAGCCATCTATGGGCAAAGGCAGGGTACACCTTGGACAGTCTATCGCAGGGCCACATTCACACTCACATTAACACTCACACTCACTCCTATGGGCAAATTAGGGATGATAATCAACCTACAATGCATGTCTGTGGACCAGGGAGGAAACCGGAGTACCCCCAAAGCACCATTAAATAAATAATTAGAAATGTTAGGGGCACACCCATGACTGGCCAGAGGTGGCTATCCACAAAATGTAAGTTATCCAGTAAGAAAGGCATGAGTTAGAGATGCAATCAAATTGCCAAGGATAACAAGATCTGGAAAGGTCCACAGCTTTGATGGTAGAAACTGTTAACAGGACAACACTGGTCCAGACACTGTGCTGTGAAAATGTCAGTGCTAAGAGGATTCTGAGTGGCAGTAATATTAGCTCAAATTGAACCTCCTTTCTCAAGTTCTCGCCTTAATTGCCTCTCTCTCTATTCTCCAGTTTCACCAGTACTAGCACCAGACAACTCGGGTGACACCCCGCTCTCTGGGGCTTCCTACTGTGATACTGACTGTATTTCGCCAGTTTCGAGAGGATGTCAGAGCTGAAAAGGAACTCTCACTTCATGAATCCTTTTACCAGCAATGGTTGTGTGGGAACAAAGGCAGGTTGTCCATCCTGTATTTGATCATTTGCCTGAGGGCAAAGAGGTGAGTGATCAAGGTCTGCTTTGTGAGTTTGCTCTTGTGTTCCTTACAACTGCAGAGATGATCAAATGACGCAGCCTTGAAAGCCGATGTTCTAAAACTGGGGGAGCAGAGAGACCAGGACCTATGACTCAAATGAAAAACCTGAGGCAGCATCCTCTCAGTACTGTATTCATGTCATCAACAGCAGGCCTGTTGAGGGAGGCACCATCATCTTCTACAGTACACTCAGTCCCTCCTTTTGCATATCAGAATGCTCCATCAGTAGCAGATCTCTTTTCACAGTCACATCCAAGCACACCATGATCCTGGGATTCCTGTGGCTACAGCACCACAATCCACAAATCCCCTGTGCAAATAAACAAATCACCTTCTGGTCTTATTTCAGCTTACCATGTGATCCATGTCTGTAGAAAGTCCTGTTTCTCTTCTGTCTAAATACTCTGATCTGAAAGAGATCTTCAGTAAGGCCTAGGTCAATCTCTTGAGCTGCTGTCTGGGGTCACACTTCCTTGCAACTGGATTTACTCCTTGTCCATGGCAATACTGCATGCCATTGAGGAATAAGGGTACACTATATATAGCCATCCGTATCATCTGCATCTATGGGTGGTTTCTTTGTGGAACAGAACTGGGGTGACCTCCTACCATGCCTTAAATACCAAGAGTTAAAACAAGTCACTGTCAATACTGGTCCCTTTTCTCCCTTGTCCCAACAATCCTTAAAGAATGCACAGACCAACAGCATGCTTACATCTCTGTATATATATCTAGAGTAGTACATATACTGTATATGTGTGTGTGTGTGTGTGTCCAGTGGGTATAAAGCAGTGCAGACTATGAGATCAGTGAAGATATCAGAGGATTCTTCAGAGATTTTTATGATAAAGGCACCATTGTGAATGACATTTGCATTTCTCTTGTAGCAGTAAAATCTCTAGGCAGAAATGTGATTTATTGTACTGGTTCTTGCTCCGGGTGGATATCAGAGCATGAAGTGTGAAGAGTTTGAAGCAGAAGTGTGAAGCATGGCATGTGATGCTGAGTTTGAGAGTCGTTTTACATTTTACTGCTCCCTGGCCCTATCAAAGCTCTCAACAGTGTAAAGCCACAAACCATCCTGAAATGCAGGGAAACATGCTTCTCATAAATTCCATCTCAAAGCAAGGCAGAATGGGATGTGTTTGGATGTCAAAGAAAAGTGTGTGACTTTGTGCTTCTTTGCTAGACAGTCTCTTGTGTTCTTATGGTTGTAAAATCTATTAAAGTGCAGAGAGCCAGAGAGAAAGACAATGAGAAGGAATGGAGAAGACTACATAAACATTAAGCATGGCAGACTGGTGCAGTCTGTGTGTGTGTGTGTGTGTGTGTGTGTGTGTGTCTGTGACTGGAAGGAGGAAGCTTTGGGACACATGCAGATGGCACATGGTGACTGCAGAGAGAGGATGAAAGTATGAGATTATGGATAGCTTCAGAGATCCTGCTGGGTGCTGGGAGGTCTCACTCCTACTCTTTCTCTTTCCTTCCTCTCTCTATTTCTGTCTCTCCTTCTCACTGTCTACCTCCCCTTTCCCCAGCAAATGTTGCAGTGGGTAAAGAAAAAGGCTCTAGTTCCCATCTCTCAAGCTAATTTGCTGGCATTCTACACCTCATTTGGGTCCGAGCACACAGCACACCAGTACAAACTCTCAGCTTCCGCTGACCCACTTTGTGCAGCAGTGGCCCAGCACTGTTTGACCAGATATGCCAGCAGAACAAACACATTTTGGACTTCACTGCTGTTTGACATGATACTGTCCATTGGGCAAAAAAGTCATCAAGATGCAAGCACTATCTGTAATGCACACATTTGCTCCCACCGGTGCATAAAAAAGAATGTCCCAACTGGGTCGCCTTGTTATCCTGGCCTTACATGCTGTGTATCTGGATATTTTTACACAGAATAAGTGGTGCATTGCACAGCCAAGCGTAACCAAAACCAAATCGTTCATTTCATCCTCTCTCTCTCTCTCTCTCTCTCTCTCTGTCCATCTCTTGATTTTTTATTCTCCTCTCTTCCCCTCCCATTTGTGTCATGTTGTTCTGTCAGTGGGCCTCACCATGCTGTTATTTTCCCAAACAGAGACAATATTTCT
>JAOTRN010000009.1:8523087-8536299 GCA_028566695.1 Bagroides melapterus
CACGTTTTCTAACTGAGCAGTGTTGCGTATTCCACCACTGAGGCTTTCAGAATAATTCCATCCCATGCCCCTAGACAGGAATGTGAGTGAGAATTATTTAAGAATGTTTTCTTTTGAAATAAAAAGGAAAAAAAAAAAAAAAATCTCTTTCTTGGTGTTTTGTGAATGCGTGCTAGTGCCTTTATCTACATTGTAAGCCTATAATACTCACAGTAAGATTTACAGCCGAGTTAAGATGGAAGGAGGGAAAAATGACCGTTATTATACTTTTATTTCATAATAGAGAGGCTGTCTGTTTATGGTGCGCATGCAGAGCAGTGCCGGTGCTACTGGTAGACACGAGGGCTCAAGAGATTGGTTGGAAATGGTGCCTGAGGGCTGCTGGACTCCTAGCAGTGAAAGACTTATTGCTCTATAGAGAGCTGTGTTCATTTAAACACACGGGGATGAGGCAGCTGCGAAGAGCCCGACCTCATAAAACTGCATTCACAGTCCACTGAGGCTGTGGCCTCGCTTTAATTAGGAGTCTTTAGCTCCTGTCTAGTGCCTCTTACGTTCCTTCCTTCTTTATTTCTTTTGCTTATTCCTCTGGTTCTGACTTTACATCTTTGTACTCTCTTATATCTCTGTATTCTCTTATCTCTGTTTTCTTTCTCTCCACCCAAACTTGTGCCTGTTCTCCCTTTTGCCCACTTATTAAACATCCTTTGTCGGTCATCATTATCCTGATCAATTTATCAGTTAATCCACACTTCTCACTCACACTTACTAAAACATTCACATATATAAACCGTGAAAAAAACTCTTGTCTCGCTCTAAAGCAGTTCCTTAGTTGTGGGTTCGGAGACTCCTTGTAAGTTTAGTGGGACAACAGTGCCACCAAGAGGACTTAAGTAAATGTAGTGTGTGTGTGTGTGTGTGGTAGTAGTAGTAGTAGTAGACATGACTGGAGAAGACGAAGCAGGAAATCAGGCACAGAGTCATAACACACTGTAGCATATGACCTCCCAGTTCGACTCTTGTAATTAGATATTATCATGTAATTACACAGAACTGTCGCATGCAATATTCAACAAGTGGACAGCCATAGAGTACACACACACGTGTGCGCGCACACACACACACACACACACACACACAGAGAGAGAGAGAGAGAGAGAGAGAGAGAAGGAGAGAGAAACAGAATTCTTCACTTGGCATAAATAATTCCTACACTACTGTGCTCATTAGAATAATTACATACCCATTGTTCCTTTTGAAAACAAATTTAAAATTGTAATTTAGCCAAAGAAATTGTCATTTGTAGCTGTATCTCATGCTAATAAAGTTGTACTCCCACCTTGTGATTCTCTCCAGCTCGTCCTCACACCGTCTTTACAACTCTCTATGCCTTCCTCCCGACAAATGCGTAAAATATTAATCATGAGAATCTCAAGAATGAGAAGGTGAATGTTATGCAGGCTCCGGATGTGTGGTGATGTACTGAGGAAGCTAGTGTCTAAATGAACAGTGTGTGCTGATGTTACACATAAAGTATTGCATCATTCTAATGTAAATAAACAGCATTTAGACTAGTTATACGGCAATGCCAGAGCACATGAAGGCTAAGGGTCGTATTTAAGGGCTCAGTAGGAGCAATCCTGAGGAAGTTCTCACAACCGTCTACTTACCAGCACAGCGTATTAATGTCATGCTTTAGAGAAAAATAGAGTCCATTTTCTTCTTATCCAAATGCTGTTGATCACTTATCCCAGATGTTTACTATCTGATGTTTAATACTTTTCCTGGAAGTGCAAGGTCACACTCGCAGTAACATAGATACAACATCTTTATTTTGGTGATATAATGTTATGTGTTTTTGGTTAAACCGTCACTGTCAATCACTCAGTGCAATAATTACTAAAAAAAAAAAAGAAAAGAAACATGATGTAATTACATAAGTATCCTCCCTGAACCCCTCCACACACACACACACACACAAAACTCAATCAATCTAAATCTAAATCAATCTGCAATTAAGAAAATAAACATAACATTTAATAAAATCCCCCAGTGTTGGGAAACAAGCAGCTATTAACATTCTAGTCTAATCATGGACCATTTTTATAGCTGCATGAAATATATTCCTCATTTCACTTCCAGGTTGTAACGTTCAGGGGGTTGAATATTTAAGCAAGGTGGTGAAATTCTTGCATATTTTTGTCTAGATATAAAACGGGATTAAAGCAGTAGAGTAAATTGAGAGATCTTATAGTCGTGAAGCGTTATCAGGCACCATTTGAATGTGCGGTTAAACATCTTAGGCGGGTCACATTTGCATTAAAGATGAAGTTGGAGAGGAAAGAAAGACAAGATCACTTCATAAAAGTAACGAGGTCAGGGCGGTGTTTCGTAAGAGACGTTTAACAGTGTATATAATTTCTTTAAGTGTATAATTCAAATGATATTCTTCATGATATGAAGAGCGTGTAGCTCACTGTCGCTCAATAACTACTTGGACTTGACCCTTGTCTTTTAGATAAGTGACACTGTAGTTTTCTTCACTGATCCAGTAAAGAGGAAAAGAAGAAAGACCTCATTGTTGTAATTATGCATTACAAGTGATGTAAATCATGAAAGACTTTACTGGAGTGAACCCAAACTCTCCTCCTCTTTTGCCTTTGCTTCTCTTTTTTTCTAATTAGATAACTACTTAATAGAGCCACTTCAGTCAACAACATAACACCATTACCAGCTCTCTGAAGCACCACTGAACTCCCACAGTCTCGCTGTGAAGAGAATGAAGATACACCACATTTAGCGTCATGTATTTGTCATCGGGTTAATAGGACAAGGCTAAAGCAGGTATGACCATTTTTGTTATTTTTATTATTTAGAAGGATTTGTCGTATGTAGAGAGCTTGCTGATGGCCTGCTGATCATCATTTAGAACGTTCAACACAACTCAAAAATATATTACCATTAAATTGTCTATAAAAGTATTGCATTACATTTTACAGCATTTGGCAGACACCTTTAACCAGAGTGACTTTTTATTTACATTTTATTTCATTTTTATGAAACTGGGCAATTGAAGATTAAGTGCCTTGCTTAAGAACCGATCAGTAGACAATTGGTGGGACTGGGATTCAAGCTCACAACCAACCAACCAGCAGGCCAACGCCTTAACCAGTAAGTTAACACGTCACACAACATTTGGCAGACGCCCTTATCCAGAGCGACGTCTAACATGTCTCCGCAAAAAATTATAATACATTAAAAAAATTAATGATATGCTAGTTAAAGTATGCTAGTACCACTGAATAGAATTTAGTACAAATGTAACGAATATATTGAATAGAAACTTAAAAAAAAAGTACTTCCGAAAAAAAATTAACTACAAAATTTACTGCAAACAAGAACAGATCTAAAACAAAAGTTACATATAATTCAGGCATCTTATATGATCGTTTTAAAAGTGTCCTGGTATATAAAAAATGATTACAATCTTACAAGATTAACATAGAGCGAGCGAGAGAGAGAGAGAGAGAGAGAGAGAGAGAGAGAGAGAGAGAAAGTACAGCAACAGGTATACTTTCTCTTCCTCTTTTCCTTTTTATTATGCAAATTCTTACCTGTCATTAAAATAGACCAATCCAAGAAACAGGAAGCAGTCAGCCTAAAATTCTCATTGGTGAACAAGAACTCACATTCTCCATTATAGTGCGAGCCAAAGTCATAGCAAAACAGTGACAAGGACACCTTACAAGTCTGCACTGAGCGGTGGACGTTATTCAACATCTCTGGTGAGTAATAACTTTCTGATTTCCTTCAAGACACTATCAAATCTGTGTATGAAATACTGCTGCATTCCACTTTACTTTCTAACATAACTAGTTCAGAAGTTGTAGACGAATTCTGTGCTACACTTTTATTTTCTGAACCACTTTCACTTTGTGTGTGTGTTTAGGTATGTGTGTGTATATATGTGGGGGTGTGTGTGTGTGTGTGTGTGTGGGTAGGTGGGTGAACGGGTGTCCGACCCAAAGTTTTCCCTGCTTTGGAACACACAGTGTTTATAGACTACAGCTCTACTATTAGATCTGAAATAACCAATAACAAAAAAAGGAAGTACAGTACATTATTATTTTTAAATGAGTTATTATTTATTGATGTGTTCACAACAGGAAAGTTTTCAAAGATAATATTCCGCACCTATTATTATTAAATAATCTTACAGCACTCGTTCTTTCCCCGGGTCTGATCCTCATTTCACTCTCCAGACAAATTATTTCGGTTGTCTGTGTGATGTGAAAATTATGTTAGAAGAAATGTACAGTGCTGATCATGCAATCACAATATTTTAGAGGCATCGAGAGATCCAGCTGAGATCTGCTACTCAGTTATTATTATTATTATTATTATTATTATTATTATTATACATTTTAAACACTTGTTCTGTGTGATGTGTGATGTGGAAAAGCTCACAATGAACTCAATTATGGGTTTAAAAAAGCATTTAATTATTCCTGATTAAAACGTATTTCCTCCATTAACCATACCGTCGCTATAAAATGACTTAAGAATGTTGGACTTGGGCAACGCTAGTCAAAGTAGAAGTAGACAGTAACTGTAAATAATGACACTTTGAATTTCTGTTGAAAGTGAAAATGATCTATGACGATTTCTTTTTTATAAGAACCAAATATAAGATTATTAGACCTAAGATATAAGACCTATTTCTTGGTATATTTTTACTTTCAAGTTTTAATTATTTAAAACTTTTTTTTTGTTTTATTGCCAGTTTGTTTAGCTAAATTTAAGCATTCATTTCTAGTAAGAAGCAAAATTATCTGCTAATAGAATAAGCGAATTGGAACGTTTGTATGTGTTATGCTGTCATGTCTTTTATTTTGAAATCTGTTCTTTGCCCTTTTTTATTCCTGCTTCCCCATCCTACCTGTTCCAGGTTATGTTATCATTGCTTGCTAATCTGTTCTCCCTTTTCATTGGTCCCCCATGTGTATTTAAGTCCTTGTGTTGCCCATGTTCATGTTCAATTGTTGTCCTTTATGGCTGTAATGTGTGTCTATGTTTCTTGTGTTTTTGGCTTGCCCTTGCCTTGCCTCCAATGCTATGGATTACTTTGTTTGTTTTGTTGATTAAAATCCTTAACTGCCTCTGGATCCTGCTCATCCCTTGAGAACGCAAACATTACACAAATATAAAGCTCAAACTATTGTAAAGTGAGCCTAGAAATAGGTTTAATAATCTTACATTTGGTTTACTGAAATCCTAGGATAAAAAATAAAACATATTTGTCTGCATGTAAGATATTTTCACTTGCCAAGTTTACTAATTTAGAAGAATTTAAAGCAGATCCAATCCGTAGAGACTTTCATTTCATGCTGTTGCTCAGATGACCAGTCATTACCAAAACCCAAGGAATAGCAGAGCTTCAATGACTAAGAAACAAACAGGTGTAATGCCAACATTTATTTTTATTTGATATAAAGTATTAGACAAAATAAAATGGCATGTTAGACATGATAGACGTGAGAGTTTCTTATACAGCATGATCACAAAAGGACACAAAGATACTAAATGTTTGGAAAAACTGAAAGGATTCAAAATTTCAAAGATTAGTGTAGTGATGGTTTATAACTGGGTAAGAGTGATCACGGTTGTAAGAGTGATCCAACTGGTTGAAACAGGACCAATTCAAATATAAGTGAGGGCTTAAATTACTGCAAGATCACAATAGAAAGTAACATTTACATGCATGGCATTATGCAGCTCTCCAGCGAGACTTACATTTTTAGCTCATTTTGTACAACTGAACAATTGAGGGTTAAAGGCCTTTCTCATGGACCCAGCAGTGGCAGCTTGGTGGACCTGGGATTCAAACTAACTAACTAACTAACACCTTACCCATTAGACTACCACCTCCCAATAAGATATTGAGAAAGTGTAGAGAAAAACAAGAAGCTATACTAGATATTGTCTTGCACAAGGCATGGACCAATGCACACTGATGCTAAAAGTTTGTGCCTTATGAGTGTAGTTATTTAATAATGTTATACCAAGTGCAATCAAGCAATGCATGATTCTACAGAAACCTTCAGAAAGGTTTTTACCCATGTTTTTGATATATTTTGACAGCATGGGTGATTTCCATTGGATTCCATGAGCTTTGCATAGCTTACCTTGTTAATCAACCTCTACAAATAAAAGACTGTTTGATAGAGAGAGTGGCAGCTAGAAGCAGACAGGTTCACTGCCAAAAGAGTCATGACTAAGGCATTGATTGTACTGTTAACTGAAGAAGAACAGGTGAACCTTTATTTATGCAAAGCAGACAGTGTCATTCCTGTGTAAATGCAGTTTTGTTTGTGTGGTTAAGCAAGGCACGAAACACACCCACACACCTGATGATATGCTTTCTGGATAGGTTACAGGTAATTTTATCTCTAAACATCTTTAGTCAGTTCAGATCAGTATTTTAACCCTTACAGCTGTTTGACTCTGTGTGATATATGCTCTTTCTTTTCAAATGCATTGACGTTACTCTTACTTTATTTTGTTTGCCTGTAGTTCTGGACCATGGTCCTTTATAGTGGCTGCAGTATGAGCATCCCTGCTAGTGTGAGTGTTGAGAACCAGATGCCCACCTCCTGGAGCCCCCACTACAACAACCCAGATGGTACTGTGCACCTTCATTACATTATATGCTCATGCTCATTGCAGCATACATTCACATACACATACACCTTTAGTAATCATCAAGGCAAATGAAGCTTTTATATAAGTCTGGAATGATAAAGTGAAATTATTTTTACTTTCTAAGCTTTTAATATAGCAAGACATATAAGGTTCTTCTTCTTCTTCTTCTTCTTCTTCTTCTTCTTATTATTATTGTTGTTGTTTTTTTTATGAAATATTTACACTAACACTATGCTTTTTCTAAACCTAAATTATGACCCAATCAAACCACCAAAACTCAACCCTGTTACCTTTTGTTTTAAAGTGTCTATGGTGTCGTCGGGTTATTCTAGTCGTCTGTGGTCCCAGGACCTCCATCCACAGTATTGGTCCAAATATCAGGTGTGGGAGTGGCTTCAGCAGACCCTGGATGTGCACCAGATTGATGCCATGTCCATCCCATTCAATAACTTCGACCTGGATGGAAGGCAGCTGTGTAGCATGAGCTATCAGGACTTCACTCATTTGGCTGGATCTGTTGGTCCGGTCCTCTACCAGAGTCTGACTGATCTCAAGTGGAGCAGTAAGTTTTAGCTCGGGCTGAAATTTCCATATTTGAAACAAGTTTTAAGGCTTACGTTATATCTAATATTAAAATAAACCGAGCAGTGCAAGATGGAGTCATGCAAATGAATACATGATAAATATATTTTAAACAGAACCAGTACTTCAATATAAAAGTGCTTCCAAATATATGCGTTTAGTGTGCTCACATATACTGTATGTGGAAGATACCTGGATATTTAAATCAAGATTAAAATTTTCCTCCACGTGAAATGTGTTAGAGCTATTTGAAACGTGTCTGATATGTAACCAGAACCAGACGACAAAACTGATTTTACAATAATGTGGTGTTGTAAAACATGTAGAACATTGCCACTTCACAGCCCCAGGATCCTTCAGTTGATCCTGAGCTCAGGTTACTCACATATTCTCTCAGTGTTTACTATGGGTTCTCTTGTGCACCCCAACATCCCGACATGACTTCCTCTCCTGAAGGTGTGAATGAGTACGTGAAGATTCGTTTAACCGTGAGATGAATGGATGAATGGATGACTGAATGAATGAAATTTCTTTCAAAGTATGAACTTTAGTGTGTGTGTGGTTTTTTTTACTTCAGTTGAAGTGTGAGAACAAGAAAAACACGTCTTACTGGTTTGAATTAGGGAAATAAACCAAATCAACACCAGCTGAAAGACACAGTCTTCAGTGTACTGCACATTAACTGCTATATGCTGTAGTTAGAAAAGTCGACATTTCTGCATCTAAAGTTATTTGTAATGTCCTCCATACAGATCAGTATGGCCCCTCAGTGGATATGTTTTCACCTGGGGATATTAAAACAGAATTAGATGGTAAGTAAAAATAAATAAAAATAAATAAATAAATAAAAATCATATAATCTTTAACTTTTTTTGTAAACTGTTTGAATTATTCTAACATTTATTACATTTATTATGATGACTGTAAAAACACATCATGTATGTTTAACAGATCTTCCATGTTCAATGTTACCTTACAAAGCGGACGCTAGCTTCTATGCCACCTCAGGTAGAGCAACTCTTTCAGTTTGATTGCAGATATCATCAGGATATACCAAACATCATGCACTAATCGATTGCACAATCATTCTTTAACAGAGCATTTTGACACTAAAACTCCGTTTCAGCCATCAGTGATGACTTCACCAGCTCCCTGTAGTCCAGGTATGAAGCATAACTCTGTCCAAACCGATCAAAACACACGTACATAATGATAATAACGGTGAATATGAGCTAATCATGTACTACACGAGAGATGTTCTTACCGCCATGTGGATAAGTGACAGCAACATTATAGAACTCTAGCTCTTTTTTCCTTTTTACTCCCAGGCTTGTTATTTAATGCAGCGTTAATGAAAGAGGAAGGATGAGAAGTGCTGACACTAGCCCACATTATGTTCATTTATAAACCAATTCCCTGCCTAGGGCCATTAAATTTAACCTTTGAAGTACAGAGTGTCGTTCAATTACAGGCCATGTCAAAACCCATTTGAGTCGTTTAGTTATACTTAAGGATTTTCCTTGTGCTACATTTTTTTCCTATTAACCTATCTTGTGCGATTGATACTACAAGTCAACTGGACATGTAACACTTTACATTAAGGTTCTCTGTACTGACATCATTTAACACATTAGTTAGCATGAACACACTATGTACATCACTATTAATGCTCCATCAGTAATTACAGTATAACAAAACATTTAACCCTTAATTAACATGCTTGTGGTTGTTAGCTGACAAAATTCAAAAAGTTCCAATTCAAATTATTAAAAAGTTCAGTAAGTTATAGAAAGTGTGGCAATTTTTATTTTAGTCCAGGTGAACAAATGACAATTAATACATTTATTAACTTTTGGTATGTTAATGACACTTTTTTGGTAGGGTATATTGGGGACCATAAATAATGTTAGTAAAGGAAGCCATATTGTAAAGGATTGTAATGAAATGAGAAGGCTGTGCAGTTATTGTTTCTCATTTCAGTCCCTCCAGGATTTCAGGATTTTGAGATCACAGAAATGAACACCAAATTAAGCAAACTCTGTGATATTTGCTGGAGCTTACAATTGTTAACAAATGTTCACAGATTTTCTGTGGATTTGCCCAAGGACACGTCGTGTATTCAGTCGAAGCGCCCTTTAATGCACATGCTTCAAACATGAGTACAGCTATCAGAGAAAGGGATTACATATGTGTCTTTACTGCCCGTAGTTTAAAAGAAGAATCCTACGTATGTCTATGCAGACCCTTAACCTTATATACTGTCTATATATAAATTATAGCTCATGTTGTTTACTACTCACTTTATCCATTTGCTCATTTTCAATCGTAACCATTATTTCTTTTTGACTGCACAGACCCTAAAAGACCCCACAGCCGCTCGCACCAAGTGAAAAAACACAGTGAGTAACTTCTAACCTCTTCCTCTTCTTGTACTCCAATCATTGTGTAAGCATCAACCATTTTATATCTAAAAACTCAGAGCAAAGTTTCTACACACTAGCTCCACAGACTTTTGCCCTATAGAAGTTTCTCTCAGCACACCTGTGTTTTGGCTTGTTTAGACCCTCGTGGGACCCATTTGTGGGAGTTTATACGGGATATTCTGCTGAACCCAGAGAGGAACCCAGGCCTGATTAAGTGGGAGAACAGGTCAGAAGGTGTATTTCGCTTCCTGAAGTCTGAGGCTGTCGCACAGCTGTGGGGCAAGAAGAAGAACAACAGCAGCATGACCTATGAGAAGCTCAGTCGAGCGATGAGGTAATGGATGTTATTTACTAACACAACAATTTATCCCACGTTAACAGAACTGTTAACCAGACTTTTTTTTACTGTTTCCTTTCTGGCTGTTTCTTGATGTAGGTATTACTACAAAAGAGAGATTTTAGAACGTGTGGATGGACGCAGACTGGTCTATAAGTTTGGAAGGAATGCACGTGGATGGAGAGAAACAGAGAAATGAAGGAGCTGGAAATCTGTTTATTTTCCTCTTTTCCTTTCAATAGGAAATTTGAAGTCTCTTATTTATAACCTTATGACTTTTACATTATGTTGTTTTAGTATAAGAAGGAGTGTGATGTCTTTTTTTATATTGCTTTTATTTATACCTGTTTTTTGCTTGTTTAAAACTGAAAAAAAAATGCTTTGATGCACCGATTTGTGAAAAGTACTTAGTTGAACACAGATAAAACTTTTCATTGTACGATTTACAGATTTTTTTTAATAAACCCTTTTTATATATTTATGAACTCCGATACTCAGATACTTTTCCATCATTGCTTGTCAGTTCACATGTAGTGCATCTCATCTCATCTAGACACGTTCTCCTGTTAGGCTGCTAGCCTGTGCACTGATTGGTCTTGGAGACACTATTTATACTACATCACACCTACATTATATTACACCCACACTATTAATTCCACATAACCTGAAAATCTACAGTGTTTGAGTAGTTGATGAAAGATCATGCTATGCTTGTCATCTCTTTTGCAACTGTGACCAGTTTCGATGTTCATCTGACCAAAGCTACGGCTACTTTAAAGTCTCACTGACTAAAATTAAGTTTCAAACTTATACTGCCTTTGACTGTTCAGATCTGTTTTTTTTTTATTATTTTATTTTATTGTGAACCACAAAGGCTGGTTAGTATACTGTATAGTCAATACAGTGTTTCAACTGTCTTTGAGGAGCAAACAATGTATATGTACAGTACATATGTAATCTGTATGCTTCAATTAAAAAAAATATCTTTTATCTTTTATACTTTTAAGATTTTTTTTTTTTACAGTTGAGATGAAATATAAAGAAGGAGAAGCACTAGTAAACCCTTACCGTATCACTAATCAGCAGCTAGATATCAGGACAAATCCATCAGCACCGACTTGCCACTAAATCATTATCACAGCAATCATAGCCGACTAATCTCTTCTAAAACCAAATGCCAGGGTGTTAACTGTTCTGTGATGTGTGCCATGGCCGGCACGTCTGTACCTCCAGGCGATAGGCAGCTGCTGGCCCTCAGATGCTCTGTGAGATTAGCTGCTCATCATTTTATGTCCCATCTCTCTGTTCATGTCTAATACCGCACAGGCAAATCCAGCATGCAGGAATTTTTTTTTCCCGGCCTCTATCACTCTCTAGACTGTTAATGCTTTATCACCATTCCATAACAGTCGTAACGACATACTGGAATTTATTAAACAATCACTAAACCCTATAAAATTTCCCCAAAGACTGCAATGTTACTGCTGCTCTCTGTACTAACAGATATCTAGTGAAAATGTCACATATTTTTCTATTACAATTTTTTTTGTTGTTGTTGCTGTTTTCTAAGTTGTACAGAATTTTTAGAATGTTCAACATTATAAAACCTAAGGTTAGTTTATATTTATATTTATATTCGTTTCATGATGAGAAATTTCCCATTTATGTTAAATATATTTTCACTTGCTTAAATATTTTTAACAGTCAAGCAAATCAGAAAGACAGAATACATGAAAGAAAACTGTTAAGACATTTGATACTACAAGAATGTAACAATGTCGTGGAAAACTCTGACATTATAACACAAGGAGATTAGATTACGCATTATGTACAAAAGCTCGACAAAAGTGACAACAGTAAAACCATGAAGGAAAACTGTAAAGAAAAACAAATACTTCATGCTTGTTGTTGTAATATTTAATATATAAATTATCTATACATATAAATTCTTTCAATGGAGAGTTGTATAATTATTCATTAAATTATAAAATACACTGTATGTTACATTAAAGGGAATTTTGCTGGAATGGTTTAGGTCTGACTGGTCACCGTTGTCCAATACTGAACCGTTTCTTTCCAGATGGTCTCTTACTGCTGGAGCCACCAGATAACAACCCAGTTAACCAGGTGTGGGATTAAAATATTAGACATTCCTCTCCACTGAATCATCAAAACACCAACTGAGGAAATATCTTTTAGATGAGTGGTGTTTCTCTCTCCAGATAATGTGCCAAGGCACACTGAAGCTGTTTTATTGTCTTGTGGCATTTTCTGCTACCAGCCTCTTTGTTAGGATCGCTGGTACACCTGCACATTCATGGAATTATCCGGTCACAGCACAATGACAAAAAGTAAAAAAAAAAAACATCTAATGAGCAACAGTTCTGCAGGCAGGAATGGCTTGTTTATAAGAGAGGTCAGAACAGAATGGTCAGACTGGTTCAAGCTGAAAGGAAGGCCTCAATGACTCAATTTTTATTCTGTTCTTATTACTCTATGCATATTTGATTTTCTTTTATTCCATTTGACTCTATTTTTATAACACACTCATAAAAAGCATTTTACTGCACTACTGTGTCTAATAAAATGCCAATTTGAATTTGAAATTTGAACCTGCGCTTTACAGCAGTCTTAAAATGCACAGCATGCCAACCTTCACCAGCAGAAGACCACACTGAATTCAACTATCTAAGGCTAAGGTGTGCATGGTGTTCAACCAACCTGGACAGCTGACGATAAAAATATCATTTGGTCTGATTAATCTTGATTTCTGCTGTGACTTGCAGATGGTAGGGTCAGAATTTAGTGTCAACGGCATGAATCCCTGAACCAAACCGTCTTGTGTCTGCAGTCGAGCTTGGTCAAAGTTTTGCAGCATAAATGTGCAAGTCAACATGGACAGGAATTTCAAAGGAATGTTGGGAAATCGATAAAGAACCAAGGCTGAGAGTAAAAAGAGGGTTTCACCCAGGGTTGTTCCTAGTAAGGTGATCAGCGAGTGTTTATTACGACAATGAGATGATAAAGGAAGAGGTCTTCTATTTTATTACAAAATAATGTAGTAATATACTTTTTTATTTTATTCTACTGATACACGATAGATAGATAGATAGATAGATAGATAGATAGATAGATAGATAGATAGATAGATAGATAGATAGATAGATA
>JAOTRN010000009.1:8666773-8677986 GCA_028566695.1 Bagroides melapterus
AGTGTTTATCTGGTGAAATGCAGTACAAACAGATTCTTTATCACTATCTGAAGGGAAAGGCCCAGGAAAACAAGCAACAGATATAATTAAAAAAAAATGACCAGGATCTGATTTACTAAAGGATATATTAACTGTACAGAGACTGTGAGAGTTATTTTATGTACCCAATTGACACTGCTTCAAATCTTCAGATATTGTAAAACCTTTATGACAAAGCAGGAATTTAAAATATATTTGAGTGCTTAGATATTATAGCTAATGTGTTAGCGGGTGCTGTATTTTCTTTTCTCCCATGAGCAGTTAGCGATCGTATATACACACAGATATAAGAGATTTTATTGGTGTACAATAATAATTGTAAGAAGAAGAAGATTCATTGTCCATACCTGCTTATTCCAGGAATACCCAGGTCACAGGGATCAGCTGGGGCATATCCCAGGCATCTACAGGGTACACCCTGGACAAGTCACCAGTCTATCACAGGGCCACATTCACTCCTATGGGCAATTTAGAGATACCAATCAACCTACAATGCATGTCTTTGGACCAGTGGAGGAAACCGGAGTACCTGGAGGAAACCCCCAAGGCACAGGGAGAACATGCAAACTACACACACACACACACACACACACGGGAATCAAACCCCCAACCCTGGAGATATGAGGTAAATGTGCTAACCACCAAGCCACTGTGCCCTGCACAAGAAGAAAAATAATAATAAAAACTATAACATTCATCTCTAATATAAAAGATAACGGGCCATTTTGTGTGATAGCTCCTAAAAATAAAAGAGCAACTGTTTAGTTTCTCCCACACCATTTTTCAGTAGCATTATTCAGTAGAGATTGTGATACTGTTGATGGTGTATTAGAGTAAAAGCATGGAAGCTTATTTGGGTATAAGTGCTGGAGAGATTAAAGGACTAAATCACTGCTACATAATAAAGCGAGGGTTATTCTGCACTCATAGTTTATAAATCCCCAAATCTATCCAAGAAATAAACAATAAAGTCACCTCCTCAGCTTCAGATTTCCTGGGGTTAGTCTTTTCAACTATGCGTTGATCCTCGTGTGCGGTGTGACTTCATATCAACGTTAGAAGTAAACAAAGCAGCGCTTCTTATCTTTAAATGAGTTATGCTGCCGTGTACAAGGATTAGCTGAAGATTAATCAACACACAGTTTACTGTCTGAAGAGGAACATGTCCATTACTCATCACAGTTAGGTGACTAGCTTATTCCTAACGAAAAGCCAATGTGGAGATGTACGTAAGTTTTGTTCCAGGTCGTCTGCTGACTTGGTCGAGAGTGAAAATGATGTCATATCAAACTGTGCCTCTATCTTGATTCTTACGAAGCAAATCAGACACCACATTAAATCTCACTGGTGTCAGTATTAGTCACACAGCATTGTGGGTAACGTAGGAAACCGTGAACCAGAGTGAAAACAGACCGTGTCTATGAAAAACTCTTGAGTTTTATCTGATGAAGTCTACCAGCTTTTCAAAGTCTGCTAGTGACTTGGTTATTATTAACACATGCATTATTAACCCAAGCCTCAAAAGGTGCTAGTGCATCATCAGAACATCACTCTACTCACACATGAACCTTCCTGATTGAGCTTTTTCCTGGAATTGTGCAAAGAATTGTCCCACTCAGATACTGCATCAGTCTTCCAGGGAATTCAGCAGTGACTTGTGTTCACACATACACACCTTCCCCATGTGCAACGATGAATTTCAAAATAAAGGTGTATAAGTGAAAGACACTTATATGTGTGAAGTCTGAAACTCTTGAGTGTGTGTGTGCATGTGTGCGTGTGTGTGTGTGAAGACGTGGGTGTATACATGCTTGTCTGTCTCTTTTTGCACATTTCTGAATAGTTGTGTGGGTGGTGAGAATAAAAGGCCAATTTAAAAGACACGGACAAAAGAAGCGTCATGTTTATGGCTTCCTTATGCAGGGATATGATTTTGCTTTGAAGTCAGAACGGATTCTGGACAGGTTTCCACACAGATATATGATGATTTTTCTCTCTAAAAACCTGATACTCTTATTATTGATGAACGACCGGGACTTTTATAGCAAGATATCTTTAAATCATTTACAAAAATGGTCGTAAGGAAAGTACTGAGAACGAATCAAACTGCATGTGTACCTCTGAAAGGGCAGCACAATAAAATAGCAGAATGTGTTGTATCACAATCCAGTGCACGTTTTTATTTAATCTAACGGCTGTCCTGACCCTACAGGTGGTAAAGCTTTTGTTTGGTGTTTCTGATTTTTTTTCACACTGCGATCTTTTGTACCAGTTTCATGCTTCTTTGTTTTGGAGTAACTGGCTTAAGGCCCAGTCTCATTTCAACACAGATACAAAATCACAGCACTTAGGTCACAAATTCTATAAATAAGTTCCAGTCAATTTAATTACTGCAAAACCATAACCTAAACAAGAGCATAGTGCTGTGAACAGTGATGGGACATGAAATTAGATTCCTTGTGAAATTAGATTAGAGGGATAAAATCTACAGCTCAGCAGTGGGACTTTTAAGGTTTGGCAATACATTTTTACAATTTATCAAAAGACATCGTTATATGGGGCAAACTATTACACGCACAATTAAAGACCGATCAGAAAGTTCAGCATGAGTGTTCATTTATGCTTCAGTTATGTAATGCCCTGCTTCAGTGTACCGCGTCATCACGTCCTGCATTCAGCCCTTTTCTATTCACGTGTTGAACATGTACAGCTATCATGGGAGTAGTTTAAAAGAAGAATCCGGTGCTTGCTATTTCACCAATCCATGTAGTTTTCCGGAGGAAAAAAGCACAACAAACTCTGCAAGTTGCATCAGAAATTTTGAAAAATTTCTAAAAAAAAAAAATAGCTCATGATCCTGTATTTCCTCTGAGCACCACACATGGTAAACTTGTAAGTTGCCCTAATACATATCTTGTCAAAATGTAAAAAATAATGTCTGCTAAATCTACCATGTAAATTCAGTGTTTGGTGTTGATAGCATACTGCAGTGTATCTTACACACAGATTTCTCGGTCACGAACAAAGACCTTCAGAATCATATATGTGAAACATTTCACATGCCAACATGCTCACAGTTAACGGCAAAGGATCGGGGTGAACTTCCGGTTGAATGAACTGAACATTCATGCATTTGTGAGCTGGTCACTTGATGAGGACAAGAAATACAAGAAAATCTAACTCGTGTTAATAGCTCCCCCTTGTGGAAACTCTTCAGATTGCTAAATGTAAGTGCGAGAGATTAACGTCTAAGGTCCAGGGAGGAAGTCCTGTCTTATCAATGATATACGATTATATTAAAATGCCTAAAAATACACACAAAAATTTATACCAACATAATAGTACAAGTGCATGCAAATAACATAGAAAAAAAATCCTACTGTGGCTGTTAATGATCTAAGTTCATACCTAAAATGTAGAGAGTATTACCTCACTGCCTTTCTGGATTATTCGTTATATAGGTATATATATTAGTCATTAAATGAGTCTTTAGCGTTAATGTTATATTTAGACAAAGGCTGAAGAGAAGATTAATCTTTTTATACAGATAACCACTAGAGGGAGCAGTAACCTCACTGATCATTGTTTGTTGTCGTCGGCGTCACAGTCTGGTCTCGTGAACCAAAACCATCTCTGCAAATCATTTAGCGTATTTCTCTTCTGTTTAGCTGTAATTGCTTCCAGAATAAATGTGAAAGGAGAATAAATCCGTTCTCTGGTTTTTATTCATCCTTTACATGGGGTGGCTTGTCACCTAATCATTTATTATAGCTATAAACACTGAAGTTTAATAATGCAGCTAATTTGAATTTGTGTGCATGTGTCCTAGCAACCCGCTATAACTCATTAGATAGTTTGCGCGTATCTCCATATCCCAGACTTGCTAAATTATTCAGTGGTGAAGGTGGCTTTGTGGTGCCTTTTGTCCCTGTTGGAAGCAAATGCTCTTGCTTAAAAAGTATAATGTGCACGTGAGCAGGTTAGGACGCACCCCATCATGCTCATTGGAGCAGATCTGATGGATGAACCAGACGGGTTAGAAAAGAAATACTGCACTTTGTAAGAATGGAGGAATTCTTTTCCAACCAAGATTTGGGAACACATGGCATGTTACAAACTTCTGTGCTTTGCAGGACGCCCAAGTTTTATTATCCAAATGTGCACTGAATATGTTCGAGGCAGAATAGGGTCTCATAATTTAATAAAACTTCTATGTACACCAGATTGTGTTTCTGTTTCTACTTAGACTATTTGTACAGAGTGCCTGGAAAGCAGATTCTTTTTTTTTTTTTAACGTAAAGTACATTTTAATGTCTTTGAGCATTAAATCTGAGCCTATTTTTAGTCTCGATAAGAACAAAGAGTGATGTATTATGCATATTCCCTGCTATATTTAACATTGACTGAACACCATGGCTCACAATTACCCAGAAACACAGTGTGCTCATCTTTCACTGGGACAGTATTTTCATGCTCAATTATTTTTCAGCTAAATTCTAGCTTGTTCTGGCTGGTAAAGATCAGTGCAATGGCTACTTCAGAGCTCCCTGAAGAGTCTTAACCAATATACACTGCAGCGAGAGCCAGAGATTCTTTCATATGTTGCGTTTTTATTGTTCTATATAATAGCTCTGAGCATTGCCTTGCACAGCGTTTGAGTTTTCATGGTGTGTGAATCGGATCATTGGTGCACTGCATCAGAACACTGAAAGAAAAATTTCACTTTTACTCCCTCATCACCTAGTGGAGTACAGGTTTTGTGTGACATATTAAAGGAAGGAGCTGTTCTCTGAACTGGTACAGATGGACTCGTCTTTTTTGCCTCAATCGCAGCCATGTTAATGAGTTAACTGGCTTTTGAAGGGCTCTGCTGTTGGACAGTGCTGCCTATGTGATGTGATGTGACTGAGCACGGGCAGCTTAGTAGCCTCAGAGCTCCACTTTTATCTCTCCATTCACTAGTTAAATCTTCAGAGGAAACACAGAGAGCACAATCACTAATCCTAATGGGTTATATGACCCAAATACTTCCTTTCCCTGGGTCAGCCGTGTCTCCGTATTCCATCACAAAAAAAATAAATTCAAATGAGCTCTGACTTTTGTGCCGTACTAGCGAGCACGTTTAAGCCCCTTGTTAGCCGACGTGAATACATCCCTTTATAAAATACATGAGCCAACTGAAGTCAGTAAGCCAGTTAAAAAGGGAGAATTGGCCTGCTAAATTGTTTAATGGAGGATTATATGCTACTGCTGTACAGCTAGTGATCTGAAAGATTGGAGGCTTGTTGTCCTAATGAGGTTATATGGGAGAATATTTATGGTCTTGTCTCGCGATTAGAATTGATTAGTAAGTACATTTGCATTCAGCATATTCAGCACTACAGAAAGTGACATTGAGTGCTGCAGATGAAGATAAGTGCAAAGAAACTTTCACCTCTAATGTATCCTACTGAACACTACTCATGTGTTGAAGGAAAGTGAGTGAGAAGAGCCTATAGACCAAGCGTGAGTGGTATTAATAATTGTACACAACCATAGGCTGTCTTATCAGAGAATACCAAATGCTTGTGAAAGACTGGCAGAGGCAAGCTAATAAAGGTGCATTAATTATTGAAAATGGCAGGTTTTCAGAGCAGAGGACCGCATGCGAACCTTTATACAGAGGATCCCTGTAGTGAAAGAACAGCCTGCAGTGACTTCAGCTTTAGCTTTTGGGCTCCTGGGGCTTGTGAAGCGTGCCTGTGTGCTGCTGTATTCAACAGTTCACACAAAGAACGGTTCTGCTTTCATTAAAGGGAGCATCGATGGTATCTCTGCATTTAAAGAGATTTGGCCTTTGATTCTTAACCTGAAGTCTTCTCTGAATCTGAAATGAACAGGTTCCCAACTCGCACCATATTTAAGCTTTGAAAAGAATTTAAATCTTTCAAATTTTTAAACTCTATCTATTTTAACATGCCCAGATTTTGAAGCTATGGAGCTCAATGGCTCAGTGAGAAGCATTGCCACATTGCTTACAGCTTCAGGGTCTCTACTTTAATCTTGTCTTTTTATCCCAAAAACATGGTTGGTATTTTGGGAATTGCCCGTAACTCTGAAATTATGTCCTATCCATTTATCTATACTGCCTCATGCACATTGTTCCACAGAAAGGCGAGAGAGTCAAAGATAGCACTTTCTGATATACTTCTCTCATCATAATTCATGCTGTTTTCTAAAGCATGTATGATCAAGTGTATGCTTGAACTGAACGCGGCTTAGGACGATAAAGTCATAATATTTCCTGTATGAAGCCGAATGTTTCTAACGTTTCCATTTTTTATAGCTGTCTGGCCTGGTGCAATTCATTCCGGATGTAATTATAGAAAATGTGCTTCAAATTAAAAAGTAAAAATAAAAGAGAAAGAGAATTTTAAGTCTATGGGTCTTATTCATTTTGTACCTACCATTCAGTTGAAAATATCACCAAATTTTTTTTTTTTATTATAGTTTTTAATGGTGCTAATTCTTTAATCTGTGTAATAGCTTAGATTACGTTAAACACACACATACATGTATTCAGTCAGGAGCAAATAAAGAACCGATGTCCCTCAGCTTGAATTTATGTTCAGCAGAAATGAATTGATTGTGGCTTTCAGCACTAATGTTAGGTCTGATCATCTATTATTCAAGCTGCAAGCGAGGGGGGAAGTGAAAGTCGCCATTAGTAGTATTGCCTGTGTGAGCGTGTGTGTGTCAGCCTGTACGTGTGCACATAATTTACAGCCAGTGAAGCATTTGGCTTGGGTTTCTGTCGATTGGTTTCTTGATATGGCCCAGACACCAGGGAGAATGTGCGCAGACCAGCTGTGGATTTAGCAGCCACAGGAGATACCAGCAACAGTGTGTAGTGACAGACACGAGGCAGAGGTCGAGCCACAACATTCTGCATGTGGAGGGATCATAATACACAGTCCCATACAGAATAGCTAAACTGCCTCTATTGCTCTGTTGTTATAGTAAGGTCAAAACATGCTGATGATCGCAAATTCATGAGAATATGCACGGTTAAGGTTACTGTCTCTTGTGGCATGATCTCTATAGCATGGTTTACGGCTTGATTCCAACAACATCCCTCTTGTTTGTTAGAATACTGGGCGAAATTCTCAGCAAGATCTTTCTAGAATTTTGTGCGAGATCAGGTTAGTTCGGTTAAAGTACCCCAGAACATGTCTAACATGTCTAACTTATCTAGATGTGTGACTTTGATTATCTAAATAATTTAGATACTTTAGTTTGGATAAATTTTTTAACAAGGATCATATGGTGAATCTACTTTTATGAGTTTAGATAGATTACAGAGATGTGTATGTCATTTTCACAGCTCCAATATACAACAGTAAGTCTTTTCATTATGACTTTCAAATTTGCGTTGTGCCTGTTCATGATCGTGTCATGCGTCTCCCATCCATGTGTCTCAAATCTTTGAGTTCATTCAAAATGTTAGGTTTAATATGTGAGCAAGTGGAGTGTTCTAGTGAAGGTATTATTAGGTAGAATTACAATTATGTGGATATGCATACAGAGATTATTGTCATGTCATAAAGTACACATACCCGGGTCATCTGGTACACCATGTTGCTATATATTGTTCATTTAGATGGGAGACTCCTCACAGAGTTGCATATGGGGTTGTAAGACAGGTGTCGAGCCCTAGAGGACATGATGATATCCACAGTTAGAATGTCTTCATGGAACTCTGCAAAGTCATTAGATTATGTGATACTGGTCTGACTTTCCAAATTCACCCACCAACGCATGACAATTGCTGGCAGTTTTTAGAGACCCTCATTTGCATCTTGGTCGTAGGAGATGCCTTACAGGATTCTATCTCAAGTAAGAGAGATCCCATCTCAAGCACTTAGGGAAAAGTGTTGAATGAAGGAGCTAGACAGAGTTGCCCTCCAGGTTGCTGTGGAGTGCTGAGATAACAGGAACATTCCTGGACTGCTGAGTTGCAGTCTTGAGTTAGTGTTTCATGTAGCAGTGCCAAATGTCTCCATCCTTTGGGACAGCAAATCTTATTACATATGAAGCCTTCAGGGCATTCAAACCATCAGCAAAAGCAGCAATGAAACCTGGATTTTTGCCACCCATCTAGAGGTCAGGAGCAATCTCTGTTTGTTAAATTCACTGTAGGAAGAAGAAGCAGCAGCAGAACAGATCAAGCTCATCATCATTGGTGACAGTTCAGCATGTTTTATAGGTCCAGTTTTAAATGTGTTGTTATTAATGAGACTAAATGTGGATGGCCAAACTGAGAAGATTCTATGAGAGATTCCCAGCCTCAAGCATCCCTTATGACCACCAGAATGTTTTCTGTGCAAACACATGGCAATGGATCAGAACTGGTAAAAGAATTAAGCAGTCAGGTGGATTGATTCTCCCATGCCCCCTGTCTTCTCATTGCTCTCCAGCCTGTAAGAAGGAGCACCTCTCCCAAGCAGACCCCTTTGTTTAGGAAAGCCTGTGAGCAAGACCCCGTGCCCCTGTGTTTTATGGCATTAGGGGTTAAGTTGTAGGCGGATAACCCACTTCTGAATAGGGGGATTATCACTGCAAGTGCCATTATCAATCCTATCATCCCAAGCAGGAGCATGTACTGCACATAGCAACCTGGGTGAATCTGATTGAGCAACATACATAATGTTTGCCACAGATTGGGATGTCATGCTCGGTTAGAATTCTTCTTCTAGAATCTAGAATTCTTAGAGATACTACTTTTAAGCCATATAAATTTTGTGGCCTCTGCTAGTGTTAAAGAGCACAAAGTCCACTCTGAAAGCATTGCAATGTGTTCAAGGAAGTTGGACATGTTTCAAATGGCCTTCTTGTTGATGAGGGAACATAAGAGCCAGTCATTCACTTACAGAAGTGTTTTAATGTCTCTGGCCATCATCAGAGACAAGGCTACTTGCATATATCTTGAAAACACCTGTGGTTTTGAGGCAAGGTCGAGAGATAGAAGCTGGTTTGAATTGGAATGTCTGTCCTTGGCAAGTAAACTTTAAAAAGTCTGTCTTTTGAGACTGAATCTGACCTGACAACCATAGCATATGGAAACAAATGTCCTTTAACAGCGAGTTTAGACCATTGAAATCTAGAATAAGACAGAAACTACTGTTGTTCTGTTGAAGAATGTTGAGTAGAACTTGGATCTTGGAACTTGGATCTATTTCTTTGATTGCAAATTTGGCCAAGAGCGATAGTAAAAATAAACAAATAAAAAGAAAGCTTGTCCTGTACAATACATGTACTGTATGTACTGTTAAGACTCCATTTCTGGAATGACTTCAGTTGAGTTTGAGTGTTTCAAGGGATGGAATCATTTTTGTGCTTAATATAATAGTAAAACGACAGATAAGTGTAATAACAGAAAGAAAGAAAGACAGAAAGAAAGAAAGCAAGCAAGCAAGCAAAGATCCAATCCATAATCTCCAGCCACATATACAGCAGTTCTGCATATGAACAGCACAGGAATGAAATATGTTAACTCCAGTTCATATAGACTCATAAGTTTTGACACACATCTAACCGAAGCACAACATTAAATAAACCAAATCAAAATACACAATAACAATAGAACTTTATTTTTGTTTTGACCAAAATGATTCAAATAATAAATAATACGGTTCTTAATTGTTATGTTTTCAAGAAATTTCTCTAAGTTGCTCTTAAAAACTGCATGTTAAAGTGCACCAGTGAACAGGATGTGATTAAGTACACAGAAACGTTTATGTAAAGCCCAAAGATTACAGCGAGACACAAATAATGGAGCAAGTAGCCATTCTTACAGGCCTCTTGGGGGAACAGTGGGTCATGTTTACGGTGAAAACGAGTGAGGAATGTGGAGGGGAATCCCGTCTAGATGACACATGGCAGGAAATGGATATGCTTGATATGTGAAGACATGTGCATTTGTGTTTGGACATACCATACACTGTGCTTTAATGACCACTGTTATTTCCTGTCTAACTTGTACTCTACTTTAACGCTCAGATAACGTGCAACATTTACCCTAAAAGCACAACTGATCTTCTTTGATCATCGCATTTGGACCTGTCTGATGCAATAATAATGCGTTTGTTCACTTCTATTCTATTATAGAAGAATGAGCTATGATTTTTTAATGAATGTGAGTTAGCACTCTAGAGTTAGTCTGTTTTACTGTCCATCTTTAAGATCTTCCCCTTGGTGTGCCACACAGGTCACGTGAATGAGGTCTGGAATATTAATATCTCATGGCCATCTGCAGTATGAGTGTCTGACTGCAGATGCTTCTGGTTACGTGTCCATCACATGCCTTTCATATTCTGTCTGGTAATTGGGTATGTTATCCTGGTGTCCACATGCCACAGTATCCTCATTCCTTTGAAGAAAAGTAAATGGAATTAGGTTCTGTATCTGCTTTCTGTTTAAGAATAGACCGTGGCCCATAACTGGCCCATGCTATAATGGGTTCATTTGATTTCGGGGGATGTATAACTTGTATGGCTTTTAGAAGTCACATCGATTTGTATGTTTAGCTGGTCTGTAGAATGACAACACAGGTCTATTTTTGCTACATGTCTAATAGCTCAAAGAAATATAACACATTACCATTTATCCCTAATAACAGTGACAAATGATCATTTTATTAACACATGCTCTAGCTTCTAAATTTAGCAAGCTAATCTTCTGCTTCACAGCTTTTTATTTGCATCACGTAAATAGCTCATATTTAAGCCCATGGTTATTTTCCACATTTATTTAAAATTGGAATACGTACATTATTGAAATCTAATGCAACTGAAATGAAGCTCAAATGAGAATATGGCACAGGTGTACTGTATATCAATAATGGGACATTATTTATGGCTTCATTTTCCTACATAGGTATGATTTACATTTCATGCTGGAAAGCTCTAACATGTTCATACGGTGTTTAAATGAGTGGAATAAAACAAGGACCTGCTGATAGGCAATGATAAATCTCTTCTCAGTCACTAGCATGGATCATTTAAAATATATCATTAAATAATAATTACTGATTCTAAAATACTCATGGCAAAATACTCAGGAGATTCCACTACACATTCATCATTAATTCTTTACAGTAAAGTATAGGTGGAGAAAAATACAGTACTGTGCAAAAG
>JAOTRN010000009.1:8798320-8814641 GCA_028566695.1 Bagroides melapterus
GGAACCTCATTCTCAATTGGGTGACACTAGAGGGTGTGAATTATAAACTAAACTAAACTAAACTAAACTAAACTAAATGCTTTCTTACATAAAACCCTATATAATATTTTTTTAAGCAGTAACTTTGATGATTGTAATGAAATTGAAAAAACTGAAATTGTGTACTTTTTATTTCTCACAAACACACACTGGAAACAGAGTGAAACTGAGTGAAGGTACAAAAACCTATTCTGTGATAATGGCAAGAAAAAAGCATCAGGAGTTCAATCATGTAGCTGCAAGCAAAACATGTCCACATACTGTAAATGGCAGCAATATCACAAAAGCAAATGTTGTTCCCTGTGCAAATAAAGACAAAATATGTTTCCTTTTTTCACATATACATATACATTGTCATTATGAATCATTGTGGTGTGTTAGTATGTAGGTTGTATTCTTATTTATGAGTGTGACTATCAGCCTTGACATTACTTGGATTAGACTGAAAAGAAATACTATGGTTGTATATAGTACACTATTAGTACTATTTAGCAGCTTACTATAAACTGAGATTAAAATGGTAGAAAATGCATAAGCACTAGTAATTTATATAGGATGTAACACCATATTGTATTTATAGCATAATTGTTATGTTCTAATTAATATCATATTTCATTATAGCAAAATAATAAAGATTTATTAATAAGATGTATTTGTGCAATACATCAGTATATTTTATTTTGTCAATTATTTTTAAGCTATTGTGTACAGATTTTGAGACATAAAATGTAATTGAGGAATTACCTGATGAAGGATGGCATGGTGCAGCATGGAGCAGTTTCATGGTGTTTTCTGTGTGGGTTTCACCAAATTGATTAAAAATATGTGAACTGCCTAATGTAAATTGCCCCTGGGTGTGAATGTGTGTACATGTTGCCCAGTGATGGACTGATGTCACAATCGTGTTACTGCATATAACCACTGGATTCACTGTGACCTTGACAGCAATAAAGCATTTATTCAGGACGAAAGAATGATGATGGATTAACTGACTAATAAAAGGAATACGATACATCTAATATTACCATTTATTTATTTACTAAACACTCTTTATATCCGCATTGACTGTGAAAGTTTAATATCTGTAGGTGAAAAATGTGCTATGTATGTTAATTTTCCAATTACAGTATTAATGTAATTTTGTTCCAAAACTTGGACTAATCATTTTTAGATTGTCTTGCATTTTAGATTTTAGATTGTACTATGTGTAGATGCAAAGTGAGAAGACAGAAGAATCTAAATCTATTCAATATTTGTTCTGACAACCATTTGGATTCAATCCAGCATCTTGTACACTTGCACAAAGTCAGGGATTTTGTAGGATCAAAGTCAGTAGTATGATTAATTATTTATACCAAGCTGGTGCTAATGATCATCAGTTTCATTACACTTCTATTCTTACTTTACAGCTTTTTTCCACACCTATATATATATAATATATATATATAATACACACACACAGAGAGACACACACACACAGATGCTCAATGACTTTATGATGAGAATCCGATCTCTTCACCCAGCCCCTTTCTCGAAGCTCCTCCCACTCTCGGTTCCACCCCGCCCCTTTTCCCCGGCCCTGCTCGCGCTGCTGGCCCACTGAGAGAACCCCTTCCTGCCCGCTAAACTAAACTTACCGTTCAGGGGAAAAAACGGAGGAACTGCAACACACGCGAATATCCAAGACATTGCTGAAAACCGAGGAACTTTTTACGTCACCCCGACGTGTTTGGCCTGCAGCGGGGTGAAACAAGGGCTGGCCGAAACAGAAAGTAGGATGTGGGTCTGGTACCTCCTGCTCGGGTCGGGAACGGGCACCAGCTCGGTCGGTAAGTTTCACTGTTAAAGCCCCACAGGCCACACGGGCTTTAAACGTGCTGTGTTGTAGCGGGAGGACTTCTGTACCGTAGAGCTAAAAAAGTGAATTAAATGACTGGGGACGTTTGTACAGCTGCAGTGCAGTGTGTCAGAATAGTAGGTTAACGTGACTAAAGGTGCCGTAACGTTACTGTTGAACTACTTCTGAGTGAAATGCGCTGTTTTGGAAGAAGACACTGATGAAGCGAACGTGATACATTTCGTGTCCCTCTGCATGTCTCCGATACGTTTTCGAGGTTTTAAAGTTTACATTTTTTCCAAAACCTTTACTTGTTTTGCGATACGCTGTTGTGTAATAAGACGCATGAATCAAGCTAGGGAAAGGTTATATGTTCAAATAAAAAAACAAAAAACAAATAGGCATTTTCATGGTGTGAGATATGTATTACGATATTTATTATCAAAGCGCCGGAAGAACAGAGGAGCTACTTTAAAACTAATATGAAAAGTTGAGTCACATTTACACATCTAATCAACAACAGAGAGAAAGATGGGGTTAAAACACAGCACGGCGCTGTTGAATTCTGGATTCTGATTGGTCAGTGAAAGTATTATTAATTTTCTCTGGGTACTTCTGAAAGTAGTTCCGGCTGAAGGGCAAATCACCGGTTTCTATTAATTCGCTTGTTTTAATACGTTCTTGTATCTGTACGTTCCGCTTCTTCATGATGACGTGGTGGATGCTTAAATAAAATGAAAGAAAAGTTATTATTTAACAACAGCAAAAAGGCCTCATGTAAGATGTTTACAAAGTGGTAACAACTGTTTCACATCGTGGCACATCACATCGATCCTTTACTTATTATTTTCTAAAAACAAAACACATAATACGCAATAATAATGGAGGTAATAATGTAGACCTACACTCAAGAGGACAATGGCTTTTTTTTGCTGCTTCTTTGGATGATTAACCTTTACAGCTTTGTAAACAGGTTATGCTTGGAATCCTTATTGAATGGAAAACAAAATGGTACACTTTGTAGGTTTGCTATATCATATATGCTATTTCCTATATATAGCATATATAATAGAATATATATACATGATTTGCCCTGCAGCTTTCAGAGCTGGCCTTTTTTTTTTTTTTTTTTTTTTTTTAGCAACCCTACATTCATGCCAAGTTTACCATGTGTACCATTTTGTTTTTCACAGAGAATTTAGACAGATAGCCAGCTAAGCATCCCATATGTCTTTAAAAATGTTTAACTCTCAATTGAATATGGTTTCAATCATCAAAATGGCATTTTTAATCCAGAGCTGTTATGACATGTATATGGAGCCCTGTGAATATAAGAGCTTGTAAGTGGTTATAAAAAGTAATTAGAAAGTGAGGAGAAACAATGCTTAAAAATCCCTCCCATTTATCTTAACTTATTTCTGATCCATAACCAACAGGACAGATCTGCACAGCACACAGCACAGTAATGACAGTATAAGTGAAGACACACATCTGCTGAATTCTCGTATCCGATTGGTCGGAAGTCAGATTCATTTTCCTCTAACAGCAGCTCTGAAAATAATACAGGAATGAAGTATATATTAATGCGCTTGAATCGTCTCTACAGTACCCACTTACACAGGGACAAATTAAACAGCATCTGTAATTGGTGATACGAGGAAGTGTTCTGAGTGTCCAGCATCAGCACTTTTATATCAGAGATAAAGCTGTAAACACAGACGAGAGGAGGAAGCTGCTAGAATAAAAGAAACTAACAAGAACAAATTTTTTTCTTCCTTAATTATAAATGCTATTAAAAATGGATATGTTATCTTTGCTAGTGGACTTGCATTTCTAGGAATATAATCCACTTTTAGGTCACATTGGCTCATTGATTATTTTAGCGGCACACACCTTCATGATTTATGCGTTAATTTAAAGAGCAAACAGAGTTGAGTTGGATTCACTCAGCTCTTTATAAGGTTATTCAAGGTTAAATGTTTACTCCGAAGTCACTTCTCACTTGCCTTTTGTTGAGGACTGGAGGGATGGGGTATTTTTTTTTGTTTTTTTGTGAGTGTTTACTGTGGCAAACAGCACACAATGCTGCCCTTTAAGCAGTCTGGAGACGACAGTGTTTTTTATCCTAATGTTTATCTTCACATTCCTGCAGAAAACCAAGAAGAGATCAGATTAACTGTATACATGCACTGACTGGTAATTATCAGATTTGATAATCCGTTAACATCTTAATGCTGATTAAAAGTATTGTAGAGTGTTGTTTTGATGATCACCCGATTAATCCGATAACTACAGAGGCCAGATTGTTAGTGTGGATGTAAACACGTTCATTCTCCTCCGAAGGATCCCGAGTTGATCCGTCAACATCAGAACAATGCGCAACTCCAGTAACAACATAGTGTTTACTCTTTTTATTGTTCAAAACCGTATTCAATATTCACTTTTACAGTCAACTATACATCCAGTCACTAATCACCATCAGTGAAACAAAACAAGAGCGCAGGGAAATTATAGAGCAGTCCTGTTCATTCACACCATCTTTATATGCTGACAAAAATGATATAGACCTATGTGAGTACCTTGTGCTCACAATCGCTTCCTAATATCGAATTTTATATTCTATTATTCTATTTATTTAAAGCTATTTACGTTGAATTGTTCAATCTTTCTTAACAGCCCCTGTAGTTGTCTGGTCTCCACGTCATACACGTGTTCATAATCTCCTCGAACGTAAACCGTCCGTAACATGTATGACATCTCTAAGTCAGAGCTAGGTAGGATTCCAGCTCGGTTACTGCAGCGACTCACTTTATTCCTTGCCTTGAGTCTGTTCAAGGTTATTTCCACACTTCTGTCAGTTAATCCTGAGATCATTTAGTAGCTATATTAAGACTCATGTCAGAGTTACGTTTGCCAAACGAGACCACGTGGCCTAACTGTACGCTTTTAGTGACATGGAAAATCTTTGTCATCATGTTGTTAGTCATCGGCGCACGCTCTGCAACACTGGACCTGAATCCAGCTGCATTTCCCATGGTGTAACTGTATACCGAAGGCAGATAGATGTATTTGATATCCTGAGTAAATTATAGATAGATATATATTTCTATATGTCTGCGTTTGGCAAACACTCATATCCAGAGCGACGTAGAAAAGTGCTTTTAGGTCTCAATGTATCGATGAATATATTAACACAGGTTCACTAATAACACACCGGTGGAAAGTTCTGTGGAGCCCCAATTAACATTCACAGCATTTGGCAGACGGCTTTATCCAGAGTAACTGAGGGTTAAGGGCCTTGCTCAAGGGCCCAGCAGTGGCACTGCTACCATATCGAAAAGATCCATACAGATATATCATGGTAATCACGACGTCACGATACAAGAACTCTAGACCATCCATTCAGAGAAGAAGCTTTTTATTGTGATTATACATTTCCCCCCAAGTTCAGCGTTCATAGTGATGTATTTCATTATAAATTTACACGAATTATCGACTGAGAGCAAACGAGGGTGGTAGAAGGTTAGCCGTCTTGGTGTACAGTGTCACTGATGTCTGGAATCGAATGGAGTGGCGTCTGATCGAGTCCGATCAGCATGGCTGGGCAGCGTGATATCCGAACCCCTGGTCTTAAGAGCTGAAACTCATCCGGGTTTGCCCCATCACACAGTCTATCACATATTCCCCTTAATATACACCAAGCCATTTGCCTCAGAGACATGTATTTCCGCGGCATGTCGTTTCCATTTGAACACCAGATGAAAGGAACCTGTAGTTTAACAGATCTCTCACGCTAAAAAGAAAAAGCTTTGCACAGTAAATTCTTTTCAAATAGTATACGGTGTGGGTTAGGGGTTAAATTTGCCTCTAGGACACGGTGATTTTCACCTGCTGTAAAAGGAGTGAATAGCGTTTTTGTTTGTTCAAAATACATTTCTGACCTTAAGGTAATCGGTGAGATGTTTGATGCCTGTTCAAACACACCGAACTCATCTAATAGCTTTTAAAAGATGCCAGTGTTTGCACTCCTCTCCTTGAATTTGTAACTGTGCCCAGAGTCATTCTGCGATCGCTGTTAGCTCAGCTCTCCTATTAGCATTTCAATTTAAAGAGCGCAATGCCGCTTATTATACTTTCTCCACCACGTTGCCTAAAACACACCGTTCTAAAAGCCGCAGGCATCGTCAGGGTCACTAACGACCGTGTGAGGCGATCTAATCCACGAGCCTCGGCTGTGTATTGTTTTTAGTGTGAAATCTCTGCACGTTGTGTAAAATGTGCACACACAGTGTTCAGACTTGCAAATTTAAGAGATTGAATTGACCCTGGTGGAAACCTTTTGGACTGTTTTTTTTTTTTTTTTGGTATTAATAAGCCGATGTTAGTTTTGCACTCAGCATTGCACCTGCATGGTTAGATGAACAGAGTTAATATAAATACGAATGAAAAATTCTCCTGTCAGGAACAGAACTCGCTCGACTCACCTCATACTCCACCAGCATGGGTGTTGATGTTCATCGTATATGGAGACTTTATTACTTCTTTTACTCTTTTATATAGTTATATCCAGACCAACGTATCTCCACCTGGGACAAACAAATGTGGAGTGTATTATTTGGCCTATAATAGGATTGTTCAGTAGATTGCTGTTTGCTGTGTTCTTATTGCTTCTATGCCATGAGGAGTCTCCCGTCCTGGATTAATGACGAGGTTATTTACGCTCAAGGTAACCATTACAGTTGTTTATAACTGCACTACAACACCACGCTCCTTTTCATAAAAGGTCTCAGACGTTGTTCTTTAAAAGAACGACATCTGCAGAGGAAAAAATGAACGAGGGCTCCAACGAAAGATGACAAGAAGAGATAAAATCTTCATCCAGCTTCTCCGTTCAATCCCAGCAGAGCTTGTAATGTATATTAATGTGTCATTGATGTGTTGCATTAATCCATAGAGTCAAGGGCAAGCAGAAGCAATTAAGGCAGAGATCTGAAAGTGGAAAATGTATGCTTATTGAATTTGTATTGACCAAAGCTGCACTGTGAGGTAAGCTTAAAAGGGCAAGCATTTAAGGTGGGTAGATGGGGCTGAAATCGAACCAGCACACTGTACAACATCACTAACTGTCTCACACTCAAGAATGACTAGATGAAGATCCACACGCTGTGTGGAAAAGGATTTCATCCCTTTGTAGATGTTGGCTTCTCTCGCTGTTTGGAGATTTGTAATTGTTTAAATAGCGTGCTTTGCGCTTTTCGGAGTCTAAATCAGAGACAAATTCGATGCGTTTGATTCATTTGCTATTTGCTTTGGTCAAATTTCACACTGTGATCAATTAACGTAAACAAAGAAAAACCAAAACCAAACAAAAACGCTTGTGCTCAGGAATTTGTTCCTTCATTTTTCACAATAGGGTAAACCAGCTTTTGGCATGTGATGTTAGGAATCAGAAAATGTCACTTAATCACGGAGAACACAGAGCCAACAGAAAATATTGTAGGTCGGATTAGCAGCTCACAGCTACACAAAATACTGCCTGCATCCAACAGTACATAGCAGTTAAGTTTATATCAGCAAGAAAGCATTTATTTGGAGCCAGAACAAGCCCTTGCTAAGAACCAAGGTGCGCTTAGTAAGAATGTGTTCCGTGTTTTAACACTGACAACACCAACAAGCTGTAGTTCTCTTAATGTTCCTGGATGATGCACTTTTGTGTTGGCATGTTGGAAACTTCATGCTCTCAACGAAGTTAAAAAAACATTAGCGTTCCATTTGAAGCGATTCCGCTCTCCTCAGACTCCTACATTAGACAACAGCGTACATAATGCACAGTGTGAGTGCAGGTCAGTGTGTAGCTCATCATTCTGACTTCACAGCAGGCGTTTTGATTGGTCGATGTGTCTCTTCAATCATAATGCACGTCAACTGAGATATTCCACATTCTTGTAGTGTACTAAGTGAACCTTTTTTTTTTTTGGATATTGGTTCCAACAAAAACACAGACTGCACTATTAAATCGTCATAATATTCTGTCTTAAGACGTCTTCCCAAGCTAAGATTCACATTCCAGATTCATACGACGGTTCGCTTTTCTGCGTGTGAAAGCCAGCGAGTCTGAGAGCTGTGTATGTGTGTAGAGAGAGAGAGAGAGAGAGAGAGATCCTCAATGACACTGCTGCAGCAGCTCAGTGAAAATTCCCATATTCGTGACCCTGAACATAAACACTGTATTGACTTTGCTGTCAATTTTCTAAGTTCTGTGAAATCCCACAAGTGAGAGCCGAACAGCTCTGTTTTGGCACCGCTGACTCTTGAAGTCTCTTATTGTTGTTTTGACATTCTAAAAGGGCATTTTATGTATTTCAGCTTTGCACAGAAATCACCGAGCCCTTAGGCCGTGCATGCTGATTTGAGTCCAGCTGCGTGCGTCACCCGCGTGAAAAGCTTAGAGAGAAAGGACGGGCCTCTGACTTCCTCGTAGGAATAATGCGAATAAATCCGGGCTTGTAGGACGCCTTGGCTGGAAGTGAAACCTAGTGGGCTTTTCTACGAAGCACAGCAGTCGTCTTCCTCCTTCAGACGTAGCCTTGTTTGTGGGATTGAGCTTGGGATTCGGACGAGGCCGCTTTCCCAGCAGCAGCGAGCATCTGTGTGTGTGTGTGCGTGTGTGTGTGTGCGTGCGTGTGTGGGAGGTTCGGTATTGTTCATCCATCTCTGTTGCCCTGCAAATGCTTTTTATAAAAAGTTAGTGGAGCTATTGAACTTCTTTCTCTTTTTCTCTCCTCTCTTATTTATCATTTGTCTTTAGCAAAGCGTGTGCTCACACTGCACATATATAGAGCAGGAGAGTGGATTGGGTAGTGTGCCACATAATTGGGCCTCCTGCTGTTGCCCCTGTCAGCATTCACTTGCTTTGTGGGGTTACACCATGTGTGTGCATGCAAAAAAAAGACAACAACCCTGAAATTGCTGTTCTGCTCTACATACTGCAGAGTTAGTTAGGCAGATAAAATCCCTGGCAAGTGTGCAGCTGTTTATGTAAAGGGAAACAACATAAGATCTTTTCACAGTGTGATGAGCAGAGGACCGTAGTCCCTAATGCACTTTGTCTAATAAATTTTACTACTGGATTTAGGAAGCTTGTGTTCTTTAGACCCTACGTGTGTGTTCATTTTATCTGTTGATACTGTTGATCTGTCCAGTTCCACTGCATGGCTAAAAGTATGGCTAGAGTTTGAACCATCGTACCCATATGTGCTAGATGAAAATGCCATTTCAGATTTATTTCCCCCTGTGCTGTTATTAAATCCTTTAATCTTCAGGGAAGACTGTGCGCTTGTGCTCGTTCAGCCACAGGAGCATTAGTGAGGTCAGGAGCTCAGGTCGTGTGAGGAGACCTGAGGAAAATCAGCGTTTCAGTTCTTTCTGAAGATGTTCACTGGGGTTCAGATCACGGTCAAGTTCTTCCACAGGAATCTTCCAGTCTATAACAAATCATGTCTTCAATAATCTTAAATCTTCCTTCTAGTTTGGCCATACTTTTGGCCACATAATGTACAAATTGTGAATTCAGTCTGTTTTGCAGCATCTGATTCAGAATCGTGGTCCTGAGTCGCAAGCTGAAACACATTAAATCTATTTATTCTGAAATATTTGTAATTCTAGTGCTAATTTGTTGAATCTGTTGAATCGCTGTTGTTGTATGCTATACCGTTGTCACATGATGACATTGCTGGCATGGATACAGCGACGTTTAATAGAATAAAAAATATTCAACAATCTCAAGCGTAAGGAAAGACGACAAGGTTTTGTTCCAGATGTCTGAAAGTAAAAAAATGTAAGAATTTCTTCTCATATTCATTCAGTTCATATTCCACTGATGTCCAACGTCATAATAATGGAAAATATAGCATAGAATTAGTGGAGACAGTGGATTCAAAGCAGTCATTAGGACAAAAGTTAGGAAGTAGCTAGGAACCTTGTGTGTTTGAGCAGAGTGTACAGATGAGAACGTGAGCGAGCGTGTGTGAAACCACCAACCTGTTACAGGATGAGTGACATCAGCTTGGCCGTGTCAGCTATCACATCACAGAAGCCTGGAATCTCCCCATGAAGGCAAACCAGGGAACACAAAACAGGCCTCATTTCCTGAAGCAAACGTCTTCAGCGTCCGCTCTTCACTGGGTGTTGTTGAGCCGTGGGTGAGACGAAATCAAATGCAAAGCTGCCCTTAATTGTTTTAATACCAGCCGTTCTGGCAGCCCGAGCCCGATACAGATCACGATCATCATCAGTCTGCCCATTGACTTTCTCCGTTGTTCATCATTACTTTCACACTCGGTGAATTGGAAAGCTTTAATCTACCCCCACTAATTAGTTGACGGTATTGATCATTGAACCGGGATTGAATGTGAAGTATCAACATATCTAATTAACGTATCAACACAAGACAGTTATGGTTTGATCACAGAACAGAAATGCCGGTGTCCAGACGTTTCTCCAGAGTTCGGATCCTGATGATGTCACGGCCATCCAGAACCGGGAGACCAGGAGAGCAAAAAATGTGCCATACTCACAGTGTGTGAGGGGCGGCATTCGCTTTAATAGCTACCATTTTATTTGACGTAGGAACCAGGAGTGCGAAAAACTGCAAAGACACTGAGGATAAAAAAGACAGAGACAGACATTTTTTTCTTTTGTGTCCACTACCTTTTTTTTATGCCTTTGTAAAATTTGTGAGGACTCTGAAATTGTAGTACCTTCAATTGAACTAATTAGAATTCCGCTTTTAAGCACTAAATTGCTGAATCCTTACAGTAGCCATGTTTAATTAACTAGTCGTTTCCTCCAGAGATATTCAGCTAGTGGTGTTGGATACAGACGAATAACAGCTCTATATGTACAAGGAAATGTGTTATTTAGGCGTTTCTGCTAACATGAGACTCAACAGAGGTTCTCTAAATGTTATTTACATTCTAACATCTAATAAAACATTGCAGCCGGTGTGCTGGACAATCAAGGCGCATGTTTTTTGCATGAACAATACTGCACAGCTATTTATTTAATGCTTAAACGAGGGTAGAGCGATTATTCATGACACTTTGTTTGCATCCCAGCCCGGGCTAATCAAATTAGGACCGAACAAATCACTCTAATGATGCCCATTACAAAGCTGGATATAAATAAATGATGCCGTTTATAGAAAGTGAAAGAACTGCAGTTTTCCATCACCAGGATATTCCTTCGAGACACTTTTGTGGCGGAGATTATCACGATTCTGACCGCTAATAAGCTGGAATGGATTCACACAGCCTCTCAAACAGCCCATGAGCAAGAGAGGAAAAAGCTGTAGATGTAATCCTGTCGTAGGTGATGTTTTTGGGCTGCAGCTCCATTTATTTTCATTTAAGATGTTGTCAGAGTCCGGGGCCGTATATATATACAGGGTTCGAGTCGTGCGTCTCTGTCAGAGCTCCTCCCCCCATTCCTCTACTCCCTATCTGTTAGGACAGATGGCTTAATGGCAGTAGTGAAGAGAAATGAGGCATACCTCGTGCCAAGCGAGCAATTCCCTCCAGCGCTCCACTAAAATGCTTGTCTCGCCATTTTCCTCCGTACAAATGTGACATGTGGGTTAAATGGTAAGCGGATCGTCCCTGACAGAGGAAGAGGCAGGTGTGGCCGGATGCCTCAGAGCTTAAATGATTTTCGTCATCGCTGCGTCGATACCGAATGTTTATTGAAAGAGGGAAAAATGGGTGAAGAATTGAAACATTATCTGTGGTCTGGTACGACTTTAACCTGAATCAGTTGTTGTCACTCTCATTGAGTGTGATGTATTTCTGGTGTAGCCTGTGACTGATTGCATTGTGATGAGACCGAACAATCCTGACTCCATCTCGCACACAAAAACCAATTCAAAGACTGATGCACAACATATTCACCAAATTCTCTCCATTTTCTACTCTGTTTTCTCCTCATTTAATTCTCACCCTGTCGTACAACAGCTGCCAGACTGAGAAGGTGAGAGATGACTCAGGATCTCACCCATAGAGTACACACATCCAGAGGAGAGTGCTAAGTCCATCCTGTGTAGAGATGAGCCAACATTCCTCACATGGACTAGTATCCCTTTTTTTAATGCAGGACTGATGCATACCTTTCTTCACGCCCAGGACTGTTTGCTCTCCCTGCCATGGATCGCACTCTCACGATAATAGAGCACACACTTGGACATTCGTCACACTCCAGATCTTACACGAAGCCAGGAACGTGACAGTTCAACAAACGTTTGTTTTTTTTTTTCTGTTTATTTACCACTAAACACTTGAGTCAAAGCTATGAACGCTTTTCAATCGAGTAACTAAATCTTGTTCGTAATGTACACATACATGGAAAAGCGAATGGTCAGTGAAATTGTACTCCGAAGATTCTGAAGCTCGTAGCCAGAAAAGCGTGCACCAAGCGCTCCATGGGAACGGCGAGATAGTAACCGAACACTCATGCATGCTTGTGCAGCTCAACTCGGCCGCTTATTGCCAAAGCAGGTCTGAAAGAGCCGAGTGTCCCAGGGGTCATGTGATTCCTTGAGAGGAATGAGGATGAAAGAAGAGGTTTATTCACTGGAGCTTTTATATTGCTGAAACCGTTAATGAGGCATCTGGCTTTGTACACCTGGCTTACCTGTGTTTAGAATGCTAAGAAATGAATAATCTGATTCATATTCACATCCAGTCACCGGTTTATGAGCTAAACCTATTTAGTGCATTCTCAGTAAAATTCTACCATGGCCAAGTTTCCAGTTTATTAGATATTTTAATTAACCCTCTAGGGACCTCACAGTTTCATTAGGCTAGATTCAGGATGACATCATGTGATTTTAAGTAGATTCTCTGGGGATGTCAATGAATCTCAGAGAATGAGGATTATAGTCAGGGATGTGTTTATTTGTCTTTAATATAATAATTGCTAGGTGGCACAGTGGCTGTGCACAACACACTAGACAAACAATCTAGTTTTCTTTGTCACCTGGGTGTACCATCAGTCTGGTGTATCTTTAATATATATGTTTTACCTAAGATCGGCTTCAAGCTTTAAAGAGTTACTTCACACTTCCTCTTCTTCTTTGTCTGTGGTGTCTGGTATAAATTGTCCGCATGTAGGTCCGTGTGAGTACGGTTCCCTTTGAGGGCAGCATGGGGAACCTGTTTGGTTCGACTCGTCACATTACTCGCTCACAAAAGTGATGCTTGGCTTAACACAACTGAGTCACGCTTCTGGCGTTGGACCACTGAGTCACACTTCTGAGTGTGAACATGAGCATTTGCACTGGGATTATGTGTGAAAATGCCAGATCTGTCTTGGCTAAAGGACACTACTTGTTGCTTGATGTAAAAACAACCGGGATGGTGGGAGCGCGTAGGCTACGGTGCTGCTCGGCACCAGTATCGGACAGATTTTATACTAGGAGGAACTGGTGAGCAGAATTGCGGTCATGTTTGTTCCTATGTCTGAAACTTCATTAGTTGAAAGTTTCCAAGTAGGGCTTTGTCTGTATATATACTGTTTTATTTCATTATGTTTTAGATAATTATGGTAGAAATGTATTTATTCTTACAGACTTGCATCTAAGAATCAGTGAAATGTTTTCCGTGTTGCGGTGCTGGTCCTGTTAGAGCTGTTTGGAGTCAGTCGTACACGTACATAATTCAACACATAACTCAAGGCTTCCGTTTGTCTCGGTCAATCATTTCATCCTGAATGAGACCACTGACCTTCAGTTCAATGGCAAAAATGATTTCACTGTCAATTAGAAAAGAGATCAAAGAAGGACATGATGTCTATGAGAGAGAGAGAGAGAGAGAGAGATGCATCTTCCCTCATTCTTTCTTGACTTGAGTTTTGTCCTCAGGGGAATTCATTTTTGTTTGTCCACACTCAAGGTCAGGGGATGGCTACATATTCATTCGTGTGCTCCATCAGAGAGACGCAGCCACACTTAGTGCCATCTACTTCATCCATCACTGTCTGAGGCACACACACACAGGCTGTAGAAATGAGGGACATTTCAGACTGGGCTGTTGGGTCACAAGCTGCTGGAGTGTTGCAGTGTTTACTGGGGCGTCACACCGCCGCATGGCACGTCACCGCACAGCACAATGGCAAACAAACCCGGGTGACATTTAGCCCTCTGTTGTCTCCTGACAGTCACAGGTGGAGGAGTGGAATTAATGCAGCTGTCTCTCCATCCCAGCTGCACACACACTCACACACACACACACACAAATAAAAATCTCATTAATATGGCCACACATGGATGTTTAATGGATGATTTTTCTCAGGCAGGTTTTGCATATTTATTTCTTTATCCTCATCCTTTACACGTTTGTCTCAGTAACAGGACGTTATGCGTCTACAGTATCATCATCTGAGCATCAATCTGAGGCTGCTTTCACATTAATCCGGATAGATGTGAAAAGCGTGTGTTTGTTTTAAAACGCTCTCCGAGCACACTAAACCGTTTAGGAAATTACTCATCAAGCTGAAACGTCTGAAACAGCTCACCTGCTTATACCGCGTGTATACCTAATTACATAAGAAGCTTTGGTCTGCGCAAATGTTGAGAACCTTAATTAAAATATGACACCATCATGTTTGAATATCTTTGTTTTCTTAGTCCACACTACAGTATGACAGCAAAGTTTTCAAGTCTATCCACTTGGGAGAGTTCTTTTTTTTGTTGGACACTAGCAAACAGCAGCAGCGTCTCATCATGGACAGAAGGTGAGAACATAGAGAAAATGATGTGTTTTTAAATTTACCTGGATGAATGTGGACACTTTTTTTAATGAATTGTGGGAGAACTGCAGATTTAGTATTGACTGTATGTTCACTGCACAAGTCCTGGAAGTGTTTAGCGAGATTTGTAGCCGGCTACTTCTGCATATGTTTACAACATGCCTGAGGGATTTCACAGAAATGTTGTATTATAATACCTGAAGACACAGAATGTTTGGGTCTGCTAAAAAAAAAAAAAGCTAGAAAAACACTACAAAAAGAGAGTAAGAAAAAGAAAAAAGCATTTTAAACCTCATTCTACCCTCCATTTTCTTGCCAGTCTGGTCATCTGTCAGTTCTCAGTCTACTAGCCAGACTTCCTTTACCATCAGCCAAGCAGAGAGAGTGAAGGCTGAAACATGTCCTCTGAGACACGTGACATCAGCTTTTATGAGACACGTGAGCCAGCCAACGACATCATTATGAACTGATGTGTCACATTTGGCTCACACGGTGATCGACATTGAGACGTGCAGTAATAAGATCCCTCCCAGTCAGAGAGCACGGCCAACTTCCTCTTCCTCCTCACGCTTCCTCACGCTTTTTCACAGGTAACGAGACTCTTGATCTCCTGACGATAAGGTGAACGCTTTCCTGTTGCACCACTTACAAGCCTCAGATGATGTTTGACAAAAAAAATAGTTCCAGAAATCTTAACCTCCGTGTTATTGTGAGTAGCTATAATGAGTGTTGGAGATCCTGTAGATAATGAGATGCATGTATTGTAATGGGACTTTTTGCAGTTGATTTTACACAGTGGATTTTCTGACTGAATGCTTTCACTGCCTCTCTTGGGACCGGTGATAGTAATGGCATCGCTATGCTTCGTGCTTCACACTAGGACACTTCCCACGCTCCCGTGGCCTTCACACGCTGATAACACTACGAGTTTTGCAGAGATTACGCCAACTAGAAAAATAGGACCGAATTTTAACCTTCACATGGTTTCTGATCAGGCAGCTTCATGTCATTAGTGAACATCTTTTCATGTTGCAGTGGATGACTCACTCTGATGGGGACTGAATTACGCATCACTGTTCTTTCATTCATTAAAAATAAACAGCAGATCTGACAAAGACGATGCCTCCATGATGCGCGGTTCGCTCAGCTGGACGTTCTTAAAGAGATGATGGTCGATGCAGAGGTGATCACGGTCTTTACTGTTTCGAAGAAGCTTCATCAGCAGTTATGTGTGGGTGTGCGTGCGCAGCGTGTCGTAAGTACTTTGTTACTGAAGAGACAGCAATAAATAAATGTGGAAATAGACATTTATTTAATGTGTTTTCAGTCTTGCATCAAATATATTTGTGCCTCGATTGGAGTCCAGGAGCATAGCATAAAAGATAAATCATTCTAGAAAGAGAGCTGGAATCTTTATGTAACACTGTGGCAGTTACAGTAGCGTGGGGTTGGCAGTAGTGCTGCATGATGTGGACTTTACTGTTATTAACCTTTTTGTACCATCTGCTTGTGAGTGTATTGTGGTTATGTTAATACATGCTGGGGAGTGTGGGCTGTGTCATGGTTAAAGGTCAGTCAGTGACTTCAGTCCAGCCGTTGTATCTAGCACTTATCTGACACAGGACACGAGGCAAGGAACACTTAGAA
>JAOTRN010000009.1:8883350-8897528 GCA_028566695.1 Bagroides melapterus
CTTTCTTTCTTTCTTTCTTTCTTTCTTTCTTTCTTTCCTTCTCTCTTTCTTTCTTTCTTTCTTTCTTTCTTTCTTTCTTTCTTTCTTTCTTTCTTTCTTTCCTTCTCTCTTTCTTTCTTTCTTTCTTTCTTTCTTTCTTTCTTTCTTTCTTTCTTTCTTTCTTTCCTTCTCTCTTTCTTTCTTTCTTTCTTTCTTTCTTTCTTTCCCTTCTTTCTTTCTTTCTTTCTTTCTTTCTTTCTTTTTCCCTTTCTTTCTTTCTTTCTTTCTTTCTTTCTTTCTTTCTTTCTTTCTTTTTCCCTTTCTTTCTTTTTCCCTTTCTTTTTCCCATTCTTTCTTTTCCCTTTCTTTTTCCCTTCCTTCCTTCCTTCCTTTCTTTTCCCTTTCTTTTTCCCTTCCTTCCTTCCTTCCTTCCTTCCTTCCTTCCTTCCTTCTTTTCTTACTTCCTTTGTCATTCTTTCTTCCTTTCTTTCTTGCTTTCTTTCTTTCTTTCTGTCTTTCTTTCTTCCTTTCTTCCTTTCTGTCTTTCTTTCTTCCTTTCTTCCTTTGTCTTTCTGTCTTTCTTTCTTTAGTGTTTTTCCCAAACAAAAATGTTTTCTCCTTCTTTACTGTATTGTTCCATTTGTTTTCTCTCCTGCAGAGTCTCCAGGTCAGGATTTTGTGACGTTTGACTACCGGTTGCGTTATTACCCCAGCATCACCTACGCCGTCATAGGCAGCGCCATCATCTTCGTCCTGGTGGTGGCGCTGTTGGCTCTGGTGTTGCATCATCAGAGGAAGAGGAGCGTGTTACTGCCCCGCAGCGGAAGCCACCCGCACCCTCACCAGCCACTGCTGCTCTCCCGGCTGGTGATCGTAGACAGAGGACATGTCTCACCTCCGTCCTCCTCTCCCTCAGCACACTTCAGCTCAGCACACAGCCTCCAGCTGCTCACCAGCTCACTTTACCCCCAAGGAGCCCCGCTGGAGTCACCACCCTCGTACTCACAGGCAGTGCTGGACGTCAGGTAGGCCACAGACTCTCGGTAATGATAGAGACTGTTGTACTGCACAATGATGTAATGCCTAGAAAGCTGAGCTGAAGCTGCTATTAATGGGGAAATGAGGAGAGTCTGGTTAGAACAAATAATGAAGCCCCTCAGGTGAGTGACAGGAAGTGTGTGTTATTATCCACAACCCCAGTCAGCTTGACTTACTGTTACAAGACACTGCATATGATTCACTAGGAGTGCGTGAAAGTCATTATTCTCAGAAAGATTCCAAAACAGTGTACAGTTATTTTACATTTTTATGAATCATTAAAGTTGAAATTACATCATTAAATATAAAATTGTATTAAATACAGAATTAACAGATTCAAAAATTCAGCAAATGCAGATTGTATAAGGAGGTAATAATTAACTGAGCTACTGTAATGTATGGGCTCATCAGCTAGCTTCATTATTATCCTCCACTATAAGCTATGAGCTTCTATACTCAGACACACTAATGTGTGTATTTTCACTCTCTTTATGTTTAACAGCAGAGGCAGTAGATGATGGCTGTATAACAGCTGTTAATAAAATTCTTTCCTTGCTCAGCTTCATCAGTGTCTCCTCTTAGCTGGATGTTCCTGATTCAGTAAAGTACCGACGTCCATGCAATGAATCCACCTAGTAAAAGTCTTTGTGCTGACAGCAGCTCGCACCTCAGCTGATGCGTGTCGTGTAGCACGTTATGTAGACGTGTTGGAAATTTAAAATAGCTTCTTTTCAAAGGAACATCAATAAAGTAGGAGTTTCTTTTTTGATGGTTAAACCTACTTATGTGCTAGGCAACATAAATAAAAGAAAATAAAATCATTATTAGCAAGGGAAGTTTATGTTTATTGTTTTTTTTTTAATGCTGTGTCTTGTCCTCCGTGCGTGCAGTCGTCCACCGTGGTTTGACCTCCCGCCTCCTCCATACCCTCCTGATGGTGAGGCTGCGTGTGACACCGAGCCACCCGTTTATGAAGCTTCCGCACGAGCCGGCGAGACTCCCGCAGTCCGACACAGCATCAGTCGTGCAGTCAGATGTGAAGCAGCACATCCTCAAACCCTCAGTTCAGCTTCCAGCTCCACAGCAGCTACAGCTGTCCAGTGAGGTGACACAGAGACACTTGTATATAGGACACAGAGACATGTATAGAGTTCACTGTGGGACTGTGGGGAAGGACAAAGATGGATGAGTGCCACAGCGTTACGTTTGGAGCATCGCTAAAGGACACTGAACCCAGAGAGTTGGGTTCGTTTCTACTCCGAGCGCTTTCCTGAGTAGAAGGCGCCATCTTCTGGGAAAACATGTGACATTACAGCTCACGACTTTGCTCCGTGAAAGGACGCAGTAGAGAGACTTGACACGTGACTGATCTCATACACAAGACTGATCTAGACGTTGCATTAATGATGCAGGCACCAAACGCGTAGCACTCGAGTACTACAGAAGTAAAAAACTCTCCTGAGCTGTTCTTTATTCATACTTATTTCTTTCAGTGTTTCTTTTTTTCATCCTACACTTTATAATATTACGGAAAAACCACTATGCAATGTGAACTGTGCAAGACGTAAAGAAAAAATGGTACAAGTATGTAAAGAATTCCAGGTAGTCCTACCCCATACCCTGTTCTTCTTCTTAAAGCACTTATTAATTTATCTTCTTGATACACTTTCACTCATCGTGTTCCCTTCAGTGATTTCTCTAATTAAAGTCGCAGTAAACTCTAAAATAGTCAACCTTAAGCTGCTTTCACGCTAAGACGCGTTTCTCAACAGTAAAAGTTGAAACATCCACCGGTTTGTCCACGTGCACATATCCCTTTTACACGTGTTAATTCCTGCTCCTTCTGTAGTCATGAGAAACCTTTAGACCACGAGCTGTTTCTAATACGTTTGTGCTGGAGGCATTGTCTGTAGACGTCACACGTAATAAATAACACACGTCCATGACGACAGCGGTACTGCTTGTGTTGTTCGCCGTATTTCTGTCCATGTTTGCTGCAGTTCTACAGGTTAATGTCACGGTTCCTGTAACCATCTGAAGCCTCTGTGAAGCTCTGTGTTGTGGATTCCAGCGAAGACGTTTTTCACTGCAGCAGACGTTTCCCGTGGTTTATTAACCTGCTCTCATTTACTGGACCCAATAACATATAACACAATGGCTCCAAATTTATTTGTACTTCATTGTAATTACAATTAAAAATATTTATACACTATACACTCACTGTCCACTTTATTAGGAACACCGGCGCAACTGCACATTCATGCCGTTTTCTAATCAGCCAATCACGTTTCAGCGCCGCAACAAATGAATTCAATCGGATACAGATAAAGAGCTTCAGGTAACGTTCACGTTGAACATCAGGATGAGGTGAAATTGTGAGCTCTGTGACTTTGTGAGTGGGATGTAGATGTCAGTGTGGGACTGTCTTGTTAAGAGAGGCCAGAGGAACACGGACGGATTCGTTTGAGCTGCATGGAAGGATTCAGGAACTTATATAATCTTATGTAATCATCTGTGTTGAGTAGAAAAGCTTCTCAGCGTGCACACATCAAGCAAGCAGCAAGGTTGTCCAGCCAGCAGGCCCTCTGCTCACAGGGTGTGGTGGGTTTTTTTTTTGCACCATCCTGTGTATAGAGAGATCTGAGCAGTGTCTGAAAAACTCAAACCAACAACTGTGATCCAGATAACGTCACGTATACCAGACGTTTTTCATCCTGATGGCTGACGTGAACACTAACTGAAGCTTTTGACAGAATTTAACGCACCGCACTGATCAGGTAAGCGTGTGGCACGTGGATGAACAGGTGTTCCTAATAAAGTGGACATTAAGCGTAAACACCTCATGACAATAATACACGGTTCCAGCAATTCGAGTTCCATCTCGATTTTTAACAGCGGTGACCTTTTAATTTTTTTGGAGAGAGCACCCTGACCTGCGATCTGATCGGTGGAGAGCTTTTGAAAGAAAACTAAAACCCTCCTGAAGTCACTCGTGTGAAAGCAGCTGGAACGCTGGGTTGTACGGGACCTTGTTTCTGAATAGTACAATCCTGATCTCTTACATTATAATCGTAAAATATAATTCCAGTATTTTTAGTGAGATGTTCTGTCCTTCTCCCAGATCACTCTGTAATAATTTGACTCTTTTTCTCCAGGCCTGCGTGCCTGCTGCTCCGTTAACCCCGTGCATGCTGCGAGCAGGAGCTAGCTGGTGCATGCTATCGTTAAGCTCTACTAAATCCCACAGTGCCTTACAGATTAAAGTGTTTGGAGGTCCAGAAAACGTAGCTATAATTTACACTTGATCGTACACACTTCGGTTATGAAGTCACATGGTCACTTCCTTTGTGTCTGACAATCAGAGCATTTGGTTCAGCGTGAATGAAAAACGTGGCCGTTTTTAATAGTTTTACATTCGAGACTCAATCCAGTTATCTAAAAGATGTTCAGAAAAAGGGTTGAGTAAACACTTTGCTTAAAGCAGCTGTAAACAAGACTAGGGTTTATTTCTCTCCTGCCTCTTGAATTACACAAAGTTTCGGATGATGTGACTCTCTGAAACGAAAACGTCAGGTCAAAACCAGTCATATTTTTATCGTCGTCTATATCAAGATATAGAACAGACGTGTGAAGGATATGAACTTGTTTAATGCTGTTTTTTTGTTGTGGAAGGTTTTAGAAATGCTGATGTGAGAGAACGTGGATGTATTTAACAATAGAAACATTGTGAATATGTTAAACAGGACAAACGTGTACATGAAAAATATTGCTTCTGTCTTTTTGTTGACCCTTAGCCATTAAACTGCAAAGCTCCATGGAGAAGATCAGCTTGTGGTGATAGAAATGTAAAGTTTGACCAAAGCAGAATTTCTATTATGTGGAATCGTGGTTCAAAATAAAATAAAATAAAATAAAATCCTATAGCTCATATTGTCATGGTAGATTTTTCCAGTAAAACAGTGGATGTTTATAAAAATGATGCAACACCATGCTTTTTTTTTCTTTTCTTTTCCAGATTTAATAAGCTCATAAATAACTATTACTACATTCACCAAATAATATATTACCTCACACTTCATCCAGATAAAAAAGGTACAATTAAAACTTTTCACAGCATTAAAATATCCGGGAATCTTACATCATCATCATCTTAATAATATGTAGCTCTGCTTTCTGCCTACTTTTAACAAGATTTAAAAACGTTTGTCCTCTATATTACAGACTTTGTTATAAAGAATTACATCAGTTCACACCACGGGTGCTCGGTTGCCTTGTTTTGTGCCTAGTGCATGATGGGAACAGGAATGTTTGTCTGTGGCGAGAACACACGGTGTGTAAACATTTCACTGCAGTTAGTGCACTGCTTCAGGGACGCTCATGCAGCATGTCAGTAAGTGCTTGTGTACAGCAGGTAATACTGTGGCACTTCACATGTCAGATCGTGGCTCCAAGTGAAGAACAAAAATAACTGCATGAGGGAGAAGAGAGGAATTCAGATTCCAGCTCATCAGAGGAAGAAATATCGCTGGGTTAGTCTGAGACCGAGCTTTACTGACGGCGGGACGTTGTGCATTAGCGCCGCGTTCACATCGCATGCCTGTTTTTCTTGATACATTTTTCTCCGTTTCCTTCATTCCACCACAACCAGCTGGCTTCTCATTTTGAATAATATTGAATTCCAAAGTAAATAGTTTGATTTATGAATAGTACAAAAACTATTCAAATTTTTATCGTTTTTTTTTTTTTTTTTTTTAACCAATATTTTTGTTCACTTTTAAAGCCATGATATTTAAATGTCAAAGCTGCTTCTACCAGTTAAGGAACGTTGTGAATCTCCCACTCATCATATGCCACAGAGTTAAGAACCGTGTACGCTGAAGTGAAGGCCGAGTGACGTGGAAGAAGGATGCGAGCTCGAGCATGTTTGGCTTCACCGTAGGCTCCGTCAGTCTTCTTCGGTCTACAGCAGCTAGTTGATTTTTTTTTTTTTTTTTTTTTTTTGGTTGTAAGATTTGCTATTTGTAATTTCTAGCACACAGAAATCTAAAGCTGGAGATGAAGGTGGACGTCTGACAGCGGCAGCACTGTTTCACTGCATCTCTTTATCTTGTTAAACTACTGCATAATCTTGAATGGCTGCAGTCAAACCTCCCGCTGTGCAGTGAGCTCAGCTTCATCCTCATCCTGTTCTCCTCCTCACCCTCAGGCTTCAGTGCAGCTCTGGGCTCTCAGTCTCAGGTGAGGAACTGGGTGTTTTTTTTGCCCAGATCCGTAATGGTGAGTTGGCAGGGTGAGAGGGATCACCTCGGGGGCGGTCCTTTATAGTGACCTCTGTGTAAGAGCAGAGCAGGTAAAGTCAGACACTTCCTGAAGTGCTCCAGTTCAGCCTGCATTCGCTCCCTGTCAAGCGCCAACCGCTGCCTCTGCGCCAACAGCTCCTGATGAACCAGAGAGAAAATGTCAGTAACCAAAAAAAAAAAAAAAGAGGTGGAAAAAAATTTATACACTTCCACAGAGTCAGTATCTTCAACCCCCCCCCCCCCAAAAAAAAACGAACAAACAAAAGAACGAAGCTAAAGCCTTAGCTCTTCTGTAAAAACAGCTTGATTTTGTTTCTCATTTTTAAGTCATTTGGAATAAAATCCTCTGTTAAATGTAGAATAATGTGAATATTTTCACTGTGTTTGGTAAGAGCACTGGATTTTTGAAAAATGTGTTATTTCTCACACACACACAAATCCTATGACAGCTTTATGACTGATCATTAACTTACCCCCATAGTGACGGAGAGCTGATCAGCTGTAACGCTCAGGTGATAGTGTTGAGCCTCCATTCTCCTACACTCACTCTGGAGAACCTCACTCTCTATATCCCTCTCTGTGAAAACACACACGCGAACACACACACACACACACACACACACGTCAGTGTACAGGAGTCAATACATGAGTAAAACTAGAAGACCACATCATCATCATCATCATCTGCTGGCCTGAGAGTAGAACTCACCATCCATGTACTCCTGATAAGCTTCCACTATGGCCTCAATACCCTTCCATTTGGGGCTGTACTCCTCTTCCTCCTCCTCTTCATCTTCTTCTTCTTCTTCAGTGGAGTCTTCCTCAGCAGATCGCTCATCACTCAGCCCTGACTCATGGTGTGCTGCAGGATGGCAGGAGTGGCCGTTGGTTTGAGAGTAAGCTAGTCTGTTTGGCGCCCCCTGGTGCTCAGGTGGGTTGTAACGCACAATGTTGTTCAGCTTGTGGTTTGGCTCAGGAGCTCCTGGAACTCCTGCTGTTGGTAAGATTGTGTAAAGTTATAGCTTGGACATTGGGGTGAGGTTTTATTTATGAAGTTATGACACCTTAGTGCCTGCTCACAACACAACATAACAGCTTAATGTTTGTTTTTGTTTATTTTTAACAGCTTTTGTGAAAACAGCAGCTTAGTGATTTACTCCATTAGGAAAAAGCTCTATTTTTTGCATGAGATTTTTCAGATGGCTCACAGATTAAGGTTCCCTTAGATAAACTAAATATGATGTAAAATGCACCACTTATCCCCCACAACAACAGAGAGCATCACTTTCCCTCTCACCTTTGGGCTTGTGCTGGGATTTATGTGTAGACTGCAGTACAGACTGGTGGAAGTGTTGGGCAAACTCCTCAGCACTGAGGCTCTCCCAGGGGCGAGATCTGCAGTGGTCACTCAGGCCGTTGAGCCCATGAGGCCGCTCCTTTAGCTGTGGGAGAGGGGGTCTGGAGCTGTTCTGCAGGCTTGGTGCTCTCCTGATTGGAGGAGCTTCTCCTAAATGAGAGTGATCCTGCAGCGGAGCGAGTGGAGGAGGCTCTTTAGGACGTAAGAGGTCAGAGGGCTGTAAAGGCCTGTGAAGGTCGGCCTGGTTGACACCGTGAAGGTGCCTGGTGGGTCCAGGAGGTGTGGGGCTTCGGGAATTTGGTTGGGGCTCTCCGTTTGTCTGGCATGGTGTGGAGGGTGTCGTAGGATCTGAGACAGATAAAGAGAACGGGAAATACAAATAAAGAAAGCTCATGAAAAAGAGAGTCAGATACAGTGTGTACAGTATTCATCCTCCTTACACCTTCCCACATTTACCACAAGTGTTGCAACCTGAAATGTCATGAATCTCTTCAAAGTAAACCAATGTATTATTTACAAATTTACATTTTACATCAAGGTTGTACTCGTCTAAGGCGAGTGTTAGAAGGATGAATACTTCTGCAAGGCAGTAAAGTTTACACAGGGAAAAACACTGGATTGATGGTGTGTAATCATACCACAGACAGTAGAGGGAGGACTGGAGCAGGGGGTATACGTAGCGTATCTGAGGGTGTCCAGAGTTACTGTTTTCTTTTTGATGGCATCTAGTAGATTCACTACCTTCTCTTTTTCTGCAGTGGTGATACACACAAAAAATGTTTCAAACTAATTTCTAAAAACAAATAAATATAAAGAGATTTAGAAAATTAAGTACATAATGTTGAGTGTCAGTATCTCTGATAGACTATGGTGCATAAAAAAATGTAAGAAATGAAAATACCGATAATGTTGAGGATATAAACGTGTGTGTGTGTGTGTGTGCGCGCACCTATCCTTTGCTCTTGGCTGACATGATTGAGGTTGAACATGTTGAGGAAATGTTTCTTGTTCTCTAGTTCAGGTGCCCTGTCCATCTCCTCGGGGGTGTAACGGGTGGACAGGGTGGGCGTAGGTGTGGGCAAAGTCTGACGTTTACTCTGAGCAGGTACTGGAGACGGGCTGCGCTCCCTCATCATCTTTCTCCTCTTCTTCCTCTTTCTCTCCAACAGCTTGTCTCGCTGGGACAGTGTGGTCAGTCCAAACACAGCCAGGAAGCCCAGTTTCTGCAGAGAGAGAGGGGGGGGGCGGGGGTTGTAAATAACTAAACAAAGGCAGGAGAAGGAGGGAGGAGTAGGTGTGGTGGATAACGGAGAGAGAGGTACCTCTTTAGACTGGTCCAGTTTGAGAGGAGGCTGTTCAGTCACTCTCCTCAGATGAGCTCTGACTTCTTCTTCATCACTCTCATCATAAGAGTCATCCAGCTCATAGTAATAACCTGAAACACAGAGCACACAGTGAGACAGGAAATGAAATGAAAGAAAATACAAATGCAGTGCTTTATTATTTTGCATTTTGACTGAACTTGTGAGTTCTGTCATACAGTCAACAGGAGAACATCTGTATCTTTGATATTTCAGTACAAGTGCTGTATATTGTTATTATTATGTCATTCTGGAGTTAATTCTAATGTTTGATTCATGGAAAGTTCCTGATTGGTCCAGTTTAGTGAACAAGTACAAGGATAAGAGATAAAGTCATGGAGTTTGTACCATTTTCTCTGGCTTCCCGGCGCCTCTTCTCCTCCAGGTCGAGTTTGCTCAGAAGAGTTCTGTGTTGCTGCAGGGCATGATCATACACCAGTGTTGGTTCTCGTGCAGGACACTGAGGGAAGACTCTGATAGGGGATCCAGCTCTTTTGGTTCCTCTCAGCCCTCTATAGGGAGCAGTCAAGGGAAAAGAGAGCCTCTGTTTGTTCACAATGCTCTGGCTCGACTTCTCCTGTTCAGAGAGGAAGGAGTTGGGCTCGAGAAGGCCAGGTGTCCTCGGAGGAAGGCTCCTGTCTGTGCACTCGGGTTTAGTCAGTCCTGGAGGTGGACGGCTCGGGGGGAAGGAAGGCTCGTATGCCCGACGAGGGTGTGAGGGAGAGTTGATGAGGGACACTGGATTCCAGAGAGTGGTGGGAGGGTTAGGAGGGGTGGGTTTGGGCGAGATGAGAGGAGGTGGTGCTCCCAGGTGGTGAGGTAGCTCCCTGCTGTTCAAGTCCTGGTGGTGTGAGTGAGGCCTGTGTGCAGTGAAACCAAGCAGAGTTAGTCAATATGGACACAAGATGGCGCCATTCTACAACATGCTAGTAAGGGAAGCGTAACAGTCTTCTAGTGATTTTTTATTTTTTTTTTGGAAAAGGGTACAGCAAGATCTTCAAGTACTTCAACAGGATGAGAACCCAAAGAAGATCAGTATGGTTTAGACTGAAGATAAGTGGTTCAAAAACAACAATGCCTACTACAGTATATATCAATATTATTTCTAAGCAAGCTGGAAGTGTAAGGAATTCTGTGTAATCCAGGCATTTTTTTTTTAGGAAAAAGAAAAGGTAATACAAGCTATGTAGTGAGGGTTGTTCAGGAGGTGAATGAAAGATATGACAGAAATACAGACATAGATTTTATTTAGATCCCTAATGAGCCAGACAGAGGTGACAGTGACAATGAAAACTCCCTGAGATTTCTCTCCCTCATTTGAGGTTAAACCGGGAGAGGAAGCAGACTCAGGGGGAAAAAAAACATCTTCTGGGGACACTGAATAGTGTGATTATAAATCATTACACTCTTACTGACTGTACACTATTAAATCAGACATTATTGGTGTGTTAAAAGGATGTATGAGTGTATTGTGTCCTTGGCTAAGAACGCACCATTAGTTCTTAACTTCAAGTCTACTGTATCCAAGTAAGATTATCCACTGAAACAAAGGTAAGTCTTGGACTTAAACTGAAAACAAATCCATTAGCGTATCCATCCAGTTGTATGTGTTTAGGTGAGGGGCCCTTTAACTTTACTAGCCTGAATTCCTGAAGAAGTAAGATTTAAAAACAGCTTAATAGTTAAGACCAAATAAACAGCCCAGAGCCTGGCAGATGATTTAAAACTGAACCACATAAAACTGTTTATGACCAGGTCAAAAGGCATACTGCAGTTATCTCACCTCTGTGAGTCTGTCTGAGGTTCATGTGTCTCTGGCTCTGTGCTGTGCTGTGAACACTCAGACATCAGGCCCTGCCTGTCTGCCGTGTCCGCTCTCAGTCTTCTCTGGCGTGCAAGCCATCTTTCCTCCTCTCCCTGGCGCTGGAGGAGCAGAGCACCCGGCCCTAACCTCTCTCCAGGAGTGGGCACCAGGCTGGGCACTGGGAGTGGAGTGTGGCCACCCGGGGAGGGATACAAGCCAGGCTGCAGAGGCTTTGGGGCCAGGAGTGTGGCCTCTTTGGTTTTCTCTGGGGGGGAATACATTCTGTTCAATAAATCAGCGTTAACTGTGCAAAAATTATTAACACCACAAAGTATCAACATGTTGTTACTCTTTACCAGTTTAATCTTACTAAAGCATTTTAAATCAACCTAATCTCTACTTATCACAATGTAACATACAGTCTGCATGATTTCCACAGGCAATAGTTTTCCCATATTTCTCTTTACTGGGAACAAACACTTAAAACAGCAGTCTAATGGTTTTGAAATTGTTCCATTTGTTTTTGCAGAAAGAATTCTTCAAAGCCATTTATAAATGTGAATCTTTTAAAACAAAAGTTTCAGCATGATCATGAATAGAAACTCAAAGTCTGTACGTAAAATCTAAGCAGCTGAAATGACTTTATGTTTTCTTAAAATCACAAAATAAAAGAATTGTTGTTTTATTATACCATGTCTTCTTCATTGTTACAGTTAATATAGCTGCATATTGTAATCATTCCCAAACAGCTTCCGTTATATAGGAAATCTGGGTCAAATGGTGTTTTTTAGTCCAGAAAAAAGTGTTGAACTTATTCTATGGTATCTGTAGAAGTCACAGTTGTGTGTGTGGTTAAAGATTAAGGTGGAAAAGCTTATCAATTTAATGGTATATGAGTGAGTGTAGGTGTGCACCTGCGTACCGGCTCGGTTTGGTGTAAGCTTGGCTCTGTCTTCTATCTGCTGCCTGTGAGAGAGTGTGTGAGAGTGTGTGTGTAGCTCCTGACTCAGGACATGCTTCTCCATGGCCCGGACCGCCTGAACTTCCCTCTCTTTTGCCCTCTCTTTCTGTCGCTCCAGCTCTCTCTCTCTTTCTCTTTCCTCCTCCCTTTCCCTTTCTCGCACACGCTCTCGCTCTCGTTCCCGTTCCCGCTCTCTCTCACGCTCTTTCTCTCTCTCTGCCTCATGAGCTCTCTCCTTCTCTCGCTCTCTCTCGTGCTGGCGAAGCTTGTCCTCCATCTGCAGCCTGTCAGAGATTCACACACACACACACACACACACACACACACAGACACACACAGACACACACAGACACAGACACACACACACAGACACACACACACAGACACACACACAGACACACACACAGACACACACACACACACACACACACACACACAAAGGGTGTGAGATGCAACACTCTCCACAGGAACATAAAGGACACACTCAGAGGGAGGCAACAGGAACACAAGAAGTGTTGATGCTGTTTACTACTGAGCATGAGGAGGAAAAGTTGAACAGATTACAGGCCACATGGGGTGTGTATGTGTGCATGGGCGTCAACATGCATGTATATGTGTGTACGAGTCACGGCACATATGTGTTACAGAGAGAAAATGGTGACATATACAAACAGAACTGTACCATTGCTATCAAGGCCAATTTATTCCAGCCAATTTTAAGTTTATGTATGATATATTTCCAGAGCAATGCCTGGTTCAGAACTACTCGGATGACAAGGAACACACAGTCAGGCATCCTGGAAGCAATATAAATTGGGTGAATATCTATGAGTGCAACTGTGTGTGTGTGTGTTTGTGTGTGTGTGTGTGTGTACCTCTTGCTCTGCAGGGCTGTCAGAGACTGATGGCTGAGCTCTGCAGGGTAGCGCACCCCTGGCAGGTGGAGGTGAGCAGTGCTGGGATGCAGGGAGGGCACGGCTCCCCCCGCTGGCAGCTGGTAGTAGGGTGAGCGCAGGGCAGATAAACAGAGGGACTCATCCATTCTGCCCAGAGGCGGGGGGAAAGAGGGGAACAGAAGAGCTCATTAGTGGCACCTGCTGCTGCATCACTATCTCTGTCTCCTCATTTCATTAACCCTAGCTCTCTGCCTCCCCTTTACACACAGAGACACACACACAAACACACACATACAGACACAGAGGTCACCAGTAAAGGCAATTTCAGCCCCTGCTTCTCAGCCTCCACTGAGAAACATGCTGTGAGAGTGTGCTCTTTGTGTGGATATGGTTTTAAAATGTGGGCTTATGAAACAGACATGAGTACATTTAAACAAAAATTATTAATGCCTAAAAATCCCAGCAAAAGATGCAATGCAGACTCAAGGTGGGATACTGGTCCAGCATAGAAATTCCACCTTCAGACAGGTTTCTGGACAATATGAGATAATGACCACAAATGGTATAAACCGTGTCTGAAGATGAACGAATGAGATTTGCAGCTAATATTATGTATTATTATTATGTTAACAAAACGTCTTCTAAACAGCTAGACACACAATCATTACATTGTATTGGAAAGTATTCAGGTGTTCATGTTAATATCTCTGTGTTGTATAGAAAAGATTACAGATCTGATTTTTTAAATATCTTCTGGACATGACAGAACAGCAGAAGCATAGGCTGGACATCAGGCATAGACACCATGATGGTGTAAAACAGAAACACACACACACACACACACACACAAACACACACAAACACACATACACAAACTTACATACACACACACACACAGACACACACACAGACACACACACAGACACAAACACACACACACACACACACACACACACACACACACCTGTATGATGATAGGGCAGGGTAGGCCAGGTATCCTGAGCGAAAATACCCGGGGTCCAGCCCTAACGGGAGTGAAGATAATCTCAATTCTTCAGCAGAACCATAGGGGCGGAACCCACTGCGCAGGTATTCCTCTGGCACCGCCCCCAAGGGCACTGCACCAACTGGCACAGCCCCAGACTGCAGAACATGAGGCATCTGACGTGATAAACTAAGAGAGAGAGAGAGAGAGAGAGAGAGAACTCCTTATGAAACAGAAATTTTAACAATATTTTAAATGTTAATTATTTGCTCACATTAAAGTGTCTATAAATGAGTTTGTCTCTTACTTAAGGGCTTGTAGACGAGGATCCTGCATTACTGCACTGGGGTTCAGGCCAAAAGGATATGGTGCTCCCATGATGTGAGGGGGAAGCGAGGAGACACTCTTCTCCTGGGTCGCAGGAGGAGGAGGAGGAGGGTCTGAGGGCAGCCGCTCTCGATGCCCTCTCAATGCAGCCTCAGCCTGGGAACACAGAA
>JAOTRN010000009.1:8973295-8994846 GCA_028566695.1 Bagroides melapterus
ACACACACACACACACACACACACACACACACACAGCACCCATTCACTCAGGATTTGCTCTTTCAAGAGGCTGCAGCTGAGTTATTCAACCATCTGGTGAATCCCAATTACGCACTGTGGACTTAATGTAATAACACTAATCACATTATCATTGTGCATCACACCAGCTTGGTCAAATGTGCACAAGAACCCTGTGTGTCATTGGGGAAACTGATAGACTCTCAGATATCACATTGGTAACATACTGTGGTCAATGATCAACATGTTTAATCCCCTAAGAGCTGTTTCAGATAAGCAAGTGTAGAATGACCAGCTCAGTGTATTGTACCTGTTCCCAGGACAGTTGTGTTCTCTCCATTGTGAAGGCTTTAACCACTGCTGCACAATTCTACAATATTATTGCACCGGTTAAGAAAATATAAAAAAAATCATCCTGTGCTAATGAGAAAAAAAAGATCACAGTCACACCTACATAAAGAAAATCTGAAGTTGAAAATTAAATTTAAAAAACACTGGCAGAGCTTATAATGATAAAACAAAAAACTTTTTTTTCTGTAATAAAGTCACAGCAAGAGGCCTGGGAATAAGAAAACAGGTGACAAAGTCTTTATTCATCCTCATGACTCAGAGAAATGTCTTGTAATAAGCTCTTCAGATAAAACCCTGAGTGACTAATTGAATGAAACAAAAGTTCGTGTTTTCAGAGGGCGTCAGAAGGCCGGGAGAAAATAATGATCTAATGATCTGCAGATGTAAAGAAAAACATCTTACTGATCAGTTGGTGAAATTCACGCATAAGAACTTTCCATAGAATATTACCATGGACCTATCTTTATTTATAACTGTAATGTTTTATTTTTGTAATTAATTTAATGTTTTATTTCTGTGGCTCAGATGATTAACATGTAGTCATGGCTTGCAACTGCTAAAGCACAGGAAAGCTGGTGGTTGGAGAAGATTCTAGTTATTTAGTTAGTTATAAGATTTCTGACTAGAGCATTAACTTTTTAATATATTATTTAATGTAAATAAATATCACATAATTATAACAGGTTTAAGGTAACAGCAAAAGTGGTTATTGCAAATTTAATGTACTTTTTCTATAACATATTTTAAGATTTTAAGTTTTTCATTTGACTCAACCTAGTAGTTAATATTTAAAAAGAAACACTTCCTCTTTTTACTGCACACAATACCACACTACAGCATCCTATTTAATTAACACGATTGATGCGTATTTGATTGTATTTTCCATTTGAATCTGCATATTTTCTGCAGTTTTCCTTTTCCACCTGTTGCAAAAAATTGCCGACTAGGTTCATAATGCAGCTAGTGAGAGTTCCCCATCAGACCCGGACATTTGGTGGATGTACAGAATTGACTCATTGAAAATAGTAATTGATGGAATAGAAGGGAATCTTTTCAGCACTGTGTCAGCTGTGTGTGTTTCAGGGAAAACGCAAAACACAAAACTGAAGTAAAAAATGTAGCTTTTGCTGGATCATTAACCATGACTATTAAAAGAAAGTGTTAAGAAGATATCAAAATAGCTCTGGAAAGCTAAGTAGAAAACATATAGGGCCTGGATCACATGATTCTGCAAATACAAATTCACAAGAAGCTTTTAGTAGGTGTTAGGAGGTGTTAGCAGTAAAGAAAGTGTCCTTTCTTTAGGTACAGCTCTATAGCTTTGTTTATTTTCTGCAGCCTGTTATGGGTGTGGCTCTAATGGAGTAACAGATAAGTACAGCCCCAGGCTCTGAAGTCCAAGAAGTCCATCTTGCCGGAAACACCCTGACACACACAAGGATTTGGTCAAACTGACATTGAAAAGCAGACAGCTCCTGACCACAAATTGTTCGTAAGATAAATCATCATCATGGGATTAAACGCAAACATTGGAGACAGAGAGAGAGAGAGAGAGAGAGAGAGAGAGACTGAGGCACTGTACCAGATAACTCCTTACAGTGATCCTTATTAAACAAGCTCTACACAGAAATTAAATATTTAAGAACTGCCTCTTCACACAAAGTATGGTAAAGTCAATGCCATTACAGTGATGTGTTCATTGAAGCATTCTCAGGCCACACTTAAACACCACACACACACATACACACACGCACACAAACACACACACCCTCTTGCATGCACAAGCACCATCTGCGTTGCGGTAATGTGATGCAGGAAAAATACCTCAGGCATACTTACTTATTTATAATTTAATGAATCACTCCTCCCAACACACACACACATACACACACATACACATACACACACAAATGTGATAATAGCTAATAGATTCCCATGAGCCAGAAAGCAGAAACACAGGTTAGAGAGGAGAAAGGACCGCTCTGCTGCTCAATGTTACTGCTTTTGGCTATATTGTGCTCCAAAAGTGCCTTCGCCTCATTAGCAGCCTATTGTGTCCTCCGTATAGTGTAGTGCACACAGAGAATGAAACCTGCTATAAAAACACCTCATGCATGTATGAGCCTTGGGGCATTTGTAGAAAATGATGATGTCTCCAGCTATGTTACACATTTAACTTGTCAAGTAGCACAGCTACAGGCACATACCCAGTGTAATGCAATAACTTTACTACATTATACTCTCGATGCAGCATAAATATCAGCAGCCAAACGTATGCACACATACAATTAAAGTGAAAAGAGGATAAACAGAGAGTGCTGAGTGAACGCACGAGTGAATACTAAAGTGTAGTGTTTCATCTTTAAGATTTTTGACAGATGGCTCACAGCAGCTGCAACAAAACACTTCATCTCTCAGCTAAAGGATGGGATTTGATTAATTTACCAGTCAACTGATGATCATTCAGTCATTCAGTAAATGTTGTAAATTGCAGGTTATATACTTCGATCAACCTCATAAAGACACCTTTAAAGATGTTACCGCTAAAGCGACGATGCCTTCCATAAACATACCCTGAAATGTGCTCTTCTTACTCTAAGAACATGTTTGCCAGGACCACATTCTACTTTAATCACACTAATTGACCTGCTCTTTAATTTGTTGTTTAATTGCCTTGCACTGATCATCCTTTCACAAGGCCCTGGCACCAGAGCAGGAGGCCACTGAACCTGAGAACCCGCCTGCTTGCCCAGTGCCACCTGCCAACAACAGGCACTGAAGGGAAGGTAAGATGCAGCAGAGAGCAGATGGCATGCGCGCAGGAATTAGACGAGCAGAACATCCCAGCTGAGCTGTACCAAGCTGGAGCAACCAGATCCCTCTCTATGCTATTAGAAATTATAACTGAGCCATTACTACACATCAGGGATTTCCTCTCACAGGGTGATGTATAGAGAAGCAGGAAAAGAAATAGACTGTCTGCAATCGATCAGAGGCAAGTTTTACAGACTGCATGATCCTGCTGAGCTTCTGTGCATTCATTATACCAGAGAAAGAAAAAAGATTAGGGTATCCACTTAAGCTTATTTAAACAAATAATTTCGTGAAAAATCTAATTTACTCAGCTGTTTTCAGCAACAACAAATGTAAGACATGATATTGCTTCCTTAGTTTTAAACTGGAACTGTGAAATTAATGTAGAACAAAGTTGGAAGTCTATCTAACCACAAATTATTGTTCTAGATTCTGTAAGTAGGTTTCATATGACACAGTGTAAATATATACTGCAGATTCTTGTATTTGAATGCCGATTTTTTCTTAATACATCATATAAACTTACACCTGAAAAAAATAATTGTATAAGGCAGAAACAGGGGCGAGATCATTCACAGCCACATCACAATAGACGAGTTCAATAAATTCTATGCTTGCTTTGAGGCCCTCAATACTGAGCCACTGGGGAGTAAGCTGGTTATTAGGAGAATATGCAAAATCCACCATTCACAGTCTCATCAGCAGATGTGGCAAAGACTTATGGGAAAATAAACCATGCAAAACAGCTGGCCAAGACATCATCCCTGGATGGGCTCTCAAACCCTGCTCATCAATGTTATCTGATGTCTTCACGGATATATTCAATTTGTATCTTGCACAAGCCTCAATTCCCAAATGCTTGAAGAGGACCACCATCATACTGCTGGCGAAAAAATAAAAAACCTTGTCTCAGTGACTACAGGCCTGTTGCATTGGCTCCACCGGTGATGAAGTGCCTTGAGAGAATTGTCATGAATCACATGCAGATCATCACAACAGACACTCTGGACCCTGTAAAGTCCAAACAGCTGGACGGAGAACACCGTCAGCACAACCATACACACTGCCCTCACACACTTAGAGAATAAGGACAGCTATTTTTCAAATTGACTATAGCTCTAAGATCAACAACAAGCATTCCACCCTTTATGTGCCAACCACTTTCGGCAACTGGGTGTAGGACTCTTTAATAGGCAGACCCCAGTTTGTCAGAACAGGGAACCACACATCTACAACAATAACAAAAATCAAAGGAACTCCATAGGGCTGTGTGCTGAGCATCATCAAATGAGTACTTTCAAATCCCTTGGTATTCACATCATTGAGCATCTCACCTGGTCTCACAACATTACATACCTGGTGAAGAAATCTCAACGCTTCTTAAAAAGACCAAGGAAACCTTCACACTCAAGAGCATCCTCACCGGCTCCATCACAATCTGGTTTGGAAGCTGCACACCTCAGGACCATAAGACAGCCTACCATCAGGCAGACGTGACAGGAGTGCAAAAGCAAAAACAACAAAGCTGAAAAACAGATTTAGCCACAGGCCATCATGTTTGTGAAAGACGCTTATCAGCTGCATCTCCCACCAATACTGTAGACATAGTTTGCCCTCTGATCTTGAGAGGTGCCAAGCTTTACCCCACTCAGAGCTCAGGAAACACCAAGATCAGAGATGACCTCTAGTCTGGCTCAGGCTGCTTCACTCTTATCTCTTCTTCTCAGTACACAAGCTGGACACTCAATCATGAAAGTGAACTGCAAGAAGATCTGCTTCTGTTAGTAAAAAGCTGATCTGAAGATTCATTCATCTGAAAACACAACGATCATTAGAGTCTTAAACACAGCACCAGTCTGCTGGTTTCCTGACACATGCTGTTGCTAAATATTAATAGTAATGATATCACAGAAATTAAATACAGTGAAGATTTTTGGCTAGATCGACTTATACAATAACATATCAGGATGTATATTCTATATTTTCTAAATGCAGTTTACTGAGAAATATCTCTGTAACTGATGCCAATGAAGCTCCTCACATACATGACAGAAAATGGAAAAAAAAAAAAAGTAGAGACATTGCGAGCACCCGTCCCTTACGGAAAAATCAATCTCCAAGTGTGTATAAGCACATGACATGATTCGTTGCATATGAATTTTTTTTTTGTATTATTTGAGATTATTGATCTCACAATATTCATTTATCCTCACATATTTTTTCCCAAATGATTATTTATTCATTTGATTATTAATTCATTGTATTCACTCAGTGATTTTCCATGTCATTTAACTATGACATATGATGAGATTTGTACAAATGATTTATATCATCACTTTTTCCATAAAAAATAAATGGTCACACATTACACACATAATGATTGTGTGTACTATAATAATGTATGTAAAAAAAAAAAGGCTATTAAATCTATGAGATGAAAAAGATTCCCATACATGGTTAAAAACAGTATATTACTCATTAAAATTCCTGGTCTATTAGACTGTGCATATAAGTATCTAAATTAAAAATAAGAAATAAGAAATAAAAAACATAAGATATAACAAATATCTGTACAGGAATGTCGCAAAAATAGTAACATCACTAGCAACCATTTATAGTGTAATAAAATGAGAGATTTAATTCTCCTGCCATTAAAAAATTGCCTACACAGGTTATATGAGTATCCAGAATGAAATGACAGACTCAAGCCTCATTGTGCTTTATTAAAATCTGATGGTGTAATGAAGCTAGATGATATACTCACCTGACAACATTAGCTAATTTAGGCACAGCTGAAAGCATTGAAGCAGAGCATCAGCAAACAGAAGCAAATCAGTCATAGCAGGCTCAGGCTTGAGCAAAGCCAGGTTTCAGGTGACATTTGCCCTGGCCAAGCCTGTGTCACCAGAATGCTCTCCTTCTCCACACAGTACAGCTGCTGCATATGAACTCTGATACTGAGCGTACGCTACAGCGATCAAATTATAGCAGCCATTTAATTTATTAATCCACCATGGGTGTGTTAACTTGCTTGTGTGGAGTGTCAGAGAGGGTTCTACCTTACGCGCTCATACACAGTGACTTGTAACATGCTTATGGAAACAGATTGAGACTACAAAGCTGTGGAATTTGCTCTGCTAAATTAATAAAGATAAAATCATACAAGTAGATTAGCTGCAAATTAAAGTCTTGTAGTAGGCCTGGACCTGTGACATAATACAATGCATGTAATAGTGACACAATTAATTATTATTATTATTATTATTATTATTATTATTATTATTATTATTATTATTATTATTATTGAATAACCTGTCTTTTATTTTACATTGTGATTATTCCTTGGATGGGGTCCAAATCTAATGTAAGAGTATAAGGTGTGAGTAGAGAGACGGGCTACAGGTCATCAGGGAAAGAGCCTCCGTTCCTCAGTAAGTGAGCAATGATTGAAATATTAATGAGTTTAGCTCAAGATAGCTAATAGCTTAATGGTAGATATTGTTAAAATCATGAGCCGCATCATTTGTTTTAACATTGTATTGGCATTCACACTTCCATGGCTTCTTTTTTTTATTTACTTTATTATTTAATTATTTGTGTTTAAAATATCCCATCATTTATTGTGACTATACTGTTGTATACCCTTATTTTGATTTATCTCTCTGGGGGGGGGGGGGGGAGTCTTATGAAGTACAGTCTGAAATAAAATGTTTTCTGTTGGGGAAGGTGGGGTGGATTATAGAAAAGTGAAGTACATTCAGTTTATATAGTTACTGGCTGAATAATTAATTTTAAAAAATGTCAGATTTGAGAAAAAGAATTGGGATGTCAAAAACAATTAGTGTGCATATAAATATAATAAAAGTACATCGTTTACATTTCCTTTGAACACTTTGATCTCCTTTTAATGATCGTCACTGGTAATTGCTAGTGTAACATCATGTGTATTCCCATATTTTTTGTGCGTGTCTGTATTTTTTATTCTGGAAACTATGCTTAAAACATAAATACCCTGATCAGAAGGCACTAAAGATGACTAAATGAATAAATACTTGAAGTGGTAAATGTGTTACGAAGTATCTAACATACTCCCATTCTAATCAATGTGGCATTTCTTTGTCCCGCCTGCTGCTTATCTTGTCACATGATAAAGCAAGTTTTTGTTCTTTTCCTCCATCACGCTAGCAGCCACCATCATGTAGCCTTTATTCTCAGCTTTCTCAGCGATTTCAATCATTCTGAAAAAAACCCTTTAGAAGAAAGCAGGTGATGACATTTTCAAGCTAAGAAGGGACTCCTTAATCAAATATTTATTTCTTTATTTAGTTCCTGCTGTGTTTCGTCTCAGAAAAATAAAATGGTAAAATCCCTAAAATTAAAGCACAATGTATTGAGCGACAGCTCCATCTAGTGGACAGTGTAGTAAAGTCAAAAACAAACACTGGGTGAAAATGTAAGAATATCAAATCAGCTACATTACTAAAATTAAATAAAGACCTTAAGCAGATTTTTCCCTCCATTTGACAGTTTATTTCATTAACCAATGTGTTTTTGTAAGGTACACGTGCAGAAATGCTGTTAAATTTTCATTTTATGTGCAGAAAGCAGATTAAACAACAAAGGCAATAAAAAAAAATGAACAAGCATGATATAATGTGTGTATTAGCTGATTCTGTCCTTCAGTCTTATTCACTTGGGTTCTGAATCACTATCAGAAGATAGTCTTTGTCTGTGAATGAAAAGGAAATTCAAAACTCCTGTTAAACTGCATATTGTTCATTCTCTGTATAAACAAAATATATCTGCACTTAATGTGTAATGTTGTTTACCAGGTGCCACCATGATCTCATGTTTCTTGGACCTGATGCGTAGAAAAGTGAGGTCATTCTGAGGGTCTATGTCTCGGACTGAGCTCCTTGCTTTCATAGCAAGCTGATGAAGTAAGCCTGCATACTGCACTGTGGTGGAATTGTCCAATGTCGTCCTAATGGGAATACCTGAAAACGTCATAGTCAAGTGTGAGGTTTAATTGCACAACAATGATTTTAGAAAAAACAAACAATTTATTCAAAACACAATAATAGAAAGTAAAAATGGGATTTTGGTCAATTAAGGTCAATAGAGATTTTTAAATTAATTAAGGTTTAAGTGCATTAATCATAACCTATGATGCAAGTGCTGAAGCCAATCACTCATTTCGCCTGACCGATTTTACTGTTACAAGTTTTCTTGAAAAATCTGTATGAAAATGCAAGATCAAATGCCAGATGCTAAAATGCTGCAATTGGGTGGATGGATGGATAGACGGACAGACATAACGTAAACAAAACATTAAGGCAGTAGATGTCAAATAAGGGTTTGTTTGTTTGCAGTGGAGAAAAGCTTAACTATTATTAGCAAAGTGATTACATTTATGTATGATTGAATTATTGTAATTGTCATTGTTTTGACTGGCCACATTAATTATGCAAGTTTATTTCAAAACTCAATCTCTCATAAATATCAGATAAAAAAATTAAACCTCCAAGCCTCTAATAAATAGCCAAATGTTTCAATAATAAGCCTATTATTTTCATATACTCATTCAATAAACGTGTCCTGAGTTGATGTATGGAATTTATCTTTCACTTTAATCAGTCTCTTGCTTTAAAACATTTAAGACATTTGTCCATCAGTGTTGTATAAGAAAATCATTTGGAGTTAAAATGATGATAAAATAAAAGGGATTCATCTGTACTGATGGCTAAAAACAAACAGGTGTGTTACCTTCAGCATTGACGACAATTGTCCCAATAACACCTTTGTGTGCCTGAATCCTTTTCAGTGTTTCCTCCACTTCAGCCTGGAAAACATGAAGAGGGGAAATACAACTTACATCGTAATTTGTCGGAGAGCAACATATTTACACAGTAGCGAGCTACATTTACAGACTGTCAAGCTATATTTGTCTGATCTGATCTGTTTCTCTACTCTAACTAGAAACGATAGACATGATTAGTTTACATATTTATATACAGTACAAATTTCGAAACTAAACTGTAAACAAAGCCTTTACAAGCTAATGAACCACTGTAAAAACTCTTTGGGTATAAGATATTAGAGCTCATTACTATCGCCGATTTAAAGCTCAAACACTACCATGATCCTCTGCAGTCACTTCCCTATGCGGCGTTTTTGTCTTTCTCTAGTGTCTTTTGGTTACTGCTTGGTAACGGAAGTGTGAAGCAGGAAACAGTCAAACGGTTTAGACTCCGAATAAGAATCAGAATCAGAAGGAGCTTTATTACCAAGCTATTTGGTTTTAGTGTCATACGCTCCCATATAAAAATAAGATGAGTATAAGAAATACACATATATAAATAAAGGTAAACAAAAAAATGAAAAATAAATTGTATGTACTATTGTGTTATAGATGATAGAATAGAACAGAATATATGAGATGCAGGGATGTACTAGGATGGAGGTCGTAGCAAATAAATATAAGGTTATTGCACATATTGCATAATGGGGGGAACATTTAATTGTTCATGAGGTAGATTGCCTGGGGAAGAAACTGTTCTTGTTTCTGGCCGTGCTGGTATTTGGGCTCTGTAGCAAAATTTAAAAAAGCGGATGACTTGAGGGATCCAGCGTGATTTTCTGAGCGCCTTTCATCACTCTGAATGTATACAGTTCCTGAAGGGTGGGAAGGGGAGCACCAATAATTCTTTCGGCAGTCCGAACCGTTTTAACCGAAACGTTAAAAAAATAATATAAAATAAATAAATAAATAAATTAGTTATGAATTTCTATTTTACATGTTTTGAGTGTTGCTCATAGTTTTTTGTGTTGCTCATCACTCTGGCTTCCAGCAATCTCATTTATGCATATATGTGGATCGGCTTCACTACAATGCCCTATTTGTGTGAACGTGTGTGTAGTAGACTGACGTCCGTGCCGTCCGATGGCGTCAGGAGTCTGCTACACTCCTAGTGTTTCCGGGCTCCAGACCCTGACCAGAAAAAAGTATTTACTGACGGTGGATGAATGAATGAAAGAATTTTATATAATAATAATAATAATAATAATAATAATAATAATAATAATAATAATAATAATAATAATAATCCGTGTGAGGCTTTTATTGTGAAGTTTAATAAAACGAATGCTGCCGAGTTCACACTGTTCCAATAACTTAAAGGTGTAAAATATAATATTAATGAAAGCGTCCGTGGTTTGTTTCTGTTAGGAGTCAATGAATTGGTTTGGTTTTGGTTTTAATGGCTTTGGACAAATAGACCCCCAGCGAAAAGATGAAAAGAGGGGCATGAGAGTGCTCAGTCCGGTGAAGCTAGACTCTTTGTGTACTTGTGCTGAGACTTTTAGCAGAACAGGTTTAAACCCAAAACAAAAAAACGCTACACATAAAATCGTTGCAAGTTGGAGCCGAAGTGCTGTCCTCCACATAACCGGTGAGGGCTTGTTTCTGAAATGCTTATGTTGTACAGTTGTATCATGAAGTGTAACGTATCTATCGTGCAGGTGAGCGACGGTGTGTGTGTCTGCATGGAGCAGAGAGCAGTGGCTTGGTGTCAGAGAGTGAAGGATGTGAGGATGTTGTCCTCACTGAGAGCTGTTTAACACTCAGCTTTACTCACACTGTCCAGTGCTGGAGTTTACACAGAAAAGGAAGAGTACTTGCATGGAGCAGAGAACAAAACACCACTGAAAAGACTGGTAATGTGATTATACCCAGTGCTTTATGTTTTGAAGGCATCTCAAGTCTCTTGGATAAGTAGAGAAAGGCACAACTCAAGTAGAGTAGTCATAGTGAAACATTTAACTGTAGAAATAAATTCCACAGTCAACCTAGTCATATATTAAGACAATCATTGATATTTGTGCAATGATATTCAGGTTATTTAGTGGAACCTTAGAGCTTCTCTCTCACTCTCTTTTCTGCCTCACTCTCTCTCTCACACACACATTACTGACAATTTAGAAATGCAAGTCCTCATTTCAACTTATAATGCAATGTCTTTGGACTAAGGGAAGAAACCTCAGAAGCATGGAGAGAATATGCAAACTACATACGCTGTAGGGCCGAGGCAGGAATGGAAGGTGTGAGGCAAGGGTGCTAAACATCAAGCCACCAAGCTCCAATCCCCCAAACTAGCTAATAATTAGATTAAAAAGTACAATAATACATCTAATATTTTTCAGAAAAGTGGGATGTAATAGCCCAGTAACATCTGTTTAAATTGCAGATTCACTGCTTATGCTTACTGGACCCAACTTTGAGAATTCTTGGCTTAGAACATTCATTCATATCTTCAGTTCTTCAGTCTGCTCAGGGTTGTGGTGGATCTGGAGTCTGTCCCAGGAACACTGGGCAGGAGATACACTGGATATGACAGCATTCCCCGATTCAGAGCCAGACTATTACTTTCAGAGTGGCGTGGATGGCTGAAAATCCTCATAGACTTTAGTACAGGGCTTCACAATTCCAGTCCTTGAGAGCCTTCATTCAGCCCTTATTTGTAGCAACTTTCACTGGAGTGAGAAAGCTCTGTTTTACTGAAATTGATCTGAAAAAAGCATTGTATGAATATTGCATTGGATGTTTTAGTATTTGCAGAGCCCATAACTGTTGTAATTATTTAATTCAAAAGGGAACGCTCATCCGTTACCACTGGTCCCTGGGGGATATATATCCTACAAGCCTCCATTTTTTCACCCCCTCTCTACCCAACTGCGGGCAACGAGCCTGGCACTGGGCACTGAGCATGCTGTTCTACTCACAGCCTCTGGGACTGTGTACACCTGGGGACATGGAAGGTGAGAGCAACTATCATGATGTATAAAAGATCTAAAATAGATTTCATTTTTTTTATTGAATAAATAATTAACACTAAATAAACAGCATTTAATCAAGTAACTTCCTACAGCACTGTTGAATTCTCAAATCTGATTGATCAGAAAATGTTGATTAATTTTCTATTAATGTGCTAATTTCCATGTTTTCGTGGATTGATTGAAGGTGAAGCTTTTTGTAAAGAGACATTTGTTTAAGATTTATGTTTGCAGTGCAAGGTGTCAGAACTGTCAGTAGGTTTTCCTCCATGGGAAAGTTTTCAGGAGAGAGATGATTGTGCTTTGTTGTTCCTAGGTAATTTGACCAACTGCATTTTTCTTGTATTTCTGAACAAGAAGGATAAAAATAAGAGAAGCTGGTGAGGGAAAGACTGTTTCTAGCTGCTATTACAGAAGTGATAATTTCTTGTAACATTAATTGTAACTATAAATGGTTAAAAGTTTGACAATACTAATAAGCGTTGCTAATTTGATGCAGCTGAAGAGGAATAACGCATCTTATCCTGAGATTATTTTTTTCTAATAGCAGTACACCAATTCATGGATAATTTATTAATGTTGCATATATTTGACCTTTTGAGTACTTACAAATGGTTTAAACACTTGTAAATGTTCCTATACTGTTTGCATTGCTTCTGTATTCTTGCACTATATTAAGTAAAGTAAAGACAATAAAGTTGCCATGTTCATTTGGCAGTCATGGTCAGCTAGGTCATGGCACTCTGGTGTCAGAGGAAGAGCCTCGAGCAGTAGAGGCCCTGTGGGGAGTCCCGATGAAATCTGTTGCTGCAGGAGGCTGGCATTCAGCATGCATCAGTGGTGAGAAGAAAACTTTCCTCTTTCTATTACAAGAGTACAATATAGACACAAATCTTCATAGACTTAAAAGTTTTAATATTAAAAAGTTGCATCTCAAAAGTACACATACTATAGGGGAATGCCCTGTTATTTTTTTTTCCCCAATTCACTGTATACAACTGGCACTGATAGAAAAGTAAAGCTACAAGTTACATGTGCCTAAATGATCACTAAAGCTTATTATTAATACACTTATATGTAGAATGAAATGGTGAGAATTATCATTCATTTCATAAAATTGTCAAAATATTTGCTGAGATTTTCCTCAACACATATTAAACTACTAGTCATTACATAAAGTAATGTTAACTGGCCTTTGCTCAAACTAACTCAATTCCTGCATTCCTGGATCTTACAATAAGTACTTTCTCAGGTTTAGTAATTAGAATAAGTAATTTCTCAGATGTTTTTGTCACTCGTTTTGTTCAGTTACCTGTTTATGGTGAGGCAACTAAAGGAGCAATTGAAACATATAATTTATTCTGGGTCATTGGTGACACTTTGTGGATGGGAGCAGCTAAACTGACCTGTGAGGCAAAGGCCAGGTATTAAACAAAAGGAAGAGTGATTGCTGGATGCAATGGACAAAATGTTATTTAAGTTATTATTATAATGAGTTAAAACAACTATATTTTAACTAGTTACAGTAACTTTCTCTCTCACCATATTTCTAACCAGTGAAGTAGTTTTAGAAGTACATTTTCAACCATGCACAGCCATCTTCCAAAGATTTTTTTTATTTATTTATTTATTTATTTATTTATTTATTTATTTATTTATTTTTTCATTTAATTATGTACCAAAGCAAATTGCAAAAAAATCTTGTGGAAACATCCTAAATGCTGTAAAAGCATTATGCAAAGCTGGAGTGATTAACCAGATGTGTTCATGAACACAGCTGGAGGAGATCTGTATGTATGGGGCTGGAATGAGAGTGGACAGATTGGCCTGCCGTCGAAAGGCCTCCAAGAGGAGAGTCAGAGTGAGGAAGAAAGGATTGGTGAGTCAGGCCAAAACTCTTCTCCACACACACTCTCACACTCACTCTCTATCTGCCAGGCTTTGTTAATCTTTTTCATGTGTGCATGTTTCTTTACAGAGAAAGACAAACTGAAGGGGAACAAAAAGGAAAACGAGAACACCAATGATGTGTTCATCTCGATTCAAGCGTTCCCTGCCCTGGTGGATGTATCAGATGCATCTGAAATAAAGAAGGTCAGCTGTGGATCCCGTCACACAGCAGCCATCACCAGTAAGATTCTGTAAAGACTCTTTCCTCTTGTTTAAATTGTGAGTCTTTTGAATCTGGTGTTGGACTTATTTAAATATATTTATTTGTTTAGGCACTGGTGAGCTCTACACCTGGGGATGGGGTAAGACATTTTACTTTTTTAGTTTGTGGATTGATAAATTTGGTACCCTGATCTGATGAGCTTCTCTTTACTTTCACAAACAGGTCTCTATGGCCAGTTGGGTCATGGTTCAAGAGGCAGTTCAGATGAACCAAAGATTGTGGAGTTTTTCTCCACTGGTAAAATGAGTGTGGAAGATGTTATCTGTGGATTATGGAACACATTTGTGGCAGCAGTTCCAAAGGAGTGTGTCCCATCATGACTCACAAATATAGTACTGTGTCTCTTCTCTAAGGACCTTTTCACTTTTGTTATGCAACACAGAAATAAAAGGAAAAATATAATCCATTATCAAATATACAAATATCTGTCTTAACAAACAAGTGAGAACTAAAAGTTGTTTTAGACTTAAACAGAGATATTGAAAATCTTTGTAAATACAAAGGCAGTTGAAATACAGACACAGAAAACAACAACCTCAATTAACATGTTAAATTAGTCATGTTGGCTGAAGAGCAAAGTGCACGCGTTGAAAATGAGCTGGACATGAAAATGTCTTTGGTTCTCTTTAGTCTTCACAATACAATCTTGAAAGAACTGGAAAATACAATGTTTAGATACTAAGTGGCACAACAGACTCAAAAGACATGAAAGTACCTGGAGGTAAATAATCAAATACAGTAGAGCTAAGTTTCTTACCTAACAAAATCTGGAGACCTGGAGATAACATGCTGAAATTCAGAGAGGTTTACAGTCCCGTCTTTATCGATGTCTGATTCCTCAAGGATCTGTAAATTAAACATTGTGCTCCTTAGAAGAGAAAGCAGCATGTTCTCTTATAGCAGCAGTGGAAAAAAGGTCTAATGTAAAAACGATAAATGATAAATTGTGTGTGTACACAGTATATTCACATTGTTTATGAGCTGACTCATTTCCTCAGGAGTAAGTCTTGTGTCTGCAGACTCTCCTGTCAAACAGTTCACCAACTTCTCAAGATCTCCATGATCAAGAGTGCCATCATCGTCAAAATCTGGAATGATCCAATAATACTCTAACAAATTCTTAATTTTTCTTTTCATTTCATTGCTTTTGTTTAGTTACATGGACTATAGTTCACAAATAATGCCTCTATTTGTAGTTTCCTATAGGGTTAGTAAAATGTTAAAAGAAGAGGAAATCAAAGTATACAAATCATTACAGTCACTGGTCAATTTAATGTACAAGTGGGGAGTAAGTGTATTTGGCCAGTTTTGTTAATGATGTACATGGTTATATCAAATGGCAAGTGTGTGTGTATATCAAACCTTACCAAAAATTCTGAAAGCATAGTGTGATTTGATTTCAAGCGTAGCTGAGTCACTAAAGGCACTCAGGAGATCCAAGAAGTCTTCAAAGCTCAAGCTCCCATCCTTTGTGTCTGAGGTGGAGAAGACGTGGCAGATCCTTTTTCGAAAAGGATTGGACTAGATTGTAGGAAAATAATTGCACAGAATTATCCACAGATGTTGGATGTATGTGTACATATAAATAACAGAAAAGTTGTTCAAATAATGTAAATCAGGGGGCTATGATAAGTATTACATCACTGAACGCTACTAAATATCATCTCACAGGCAGAATGTGAGAAATGTTTAAAGGGAGAGATGAATTTCAGTCATTGTTCAGGCCATATTGTGATCATCTGATAACCATAAATTCAGTCACTGTACTTCATTGGTGTTCATTTAAATGGGTGATATTTTTTCATTGTCCTTGCACTAATACCTTTCAATTCAACTTATCATCAGACCCATACTGAGTTTATGTGAATCGTCATCATGAGTAATGTCACCTGAAACACAAATAAACCTGTTCCTGATGTTTTCTCACCTTGAGCTCCGGCAAAGTACAAATTTTATTCATGGGTACCCGGGAACCGACTTGTTGCCTGTCATTTCTGTCCAGGAGTTCAGTGAATCTCTTATGTGCTCTTGATTTTTGAAACACAAACAGTAAAAAATTGTCTCTGTTGTAGTTAATATATAACCTACATGCATTATTGGAAATTAGCTGCTAGTAAATACTAATGTGTTGAGTATCATTACAATCCACCAAAGTGCTTATCAGTTATTAGTGACGCACATAAACTTCAAATCATTGCTTAACTCAGAAGTATTTGGATGCATAAGGCAGATTCAAATTTGTTTGTTTCAGTTTGTTTTACTTACAGCAGTATTTCCTGCTTGGTGAGGAACGTGAGCTCCTAAACACACAAAGCAACCCAATTAAACAGTGTCAGTTTACCTTTAACTGTGAGATGGAGAGTTAATATCGGAAAGAGCTTTCTCTGAACGGAATTTTGAGAATGGGCTTCATAAAATAAAGAACGAGTTCTTTTTAAAACTAAATAAAAAAACATGATGCGAGAAAAAAAATGGTGTACGTACACTGACACCACTACCTTCCAATGCTAACAGTTAACTTGGCTAGTTTACTAACATGCCCAGTAATCACAAAAAAATAATATTTACCTGATACTCCGACAACTCATCCTTTGGTAATTTAGTGGCTGTAGTACCCATACTTGAGAAACGTTACTTGTCAAACGACGGCAGGTATGTTATGGTTATGTTTGACAAACTTTACAACTGAGGCGAGCTCCACTTCCTCTTCCTGCTTCCGTGTAAGTTTCCATGGAAACGTATTTGCATAGAATTGCGAAGTTCACGGGTCATAAAAATATGGCTTTATTCGTTTTTTATTTTTTTTTTTTTCGTTTTTTTTTTTAAATCAATGCATTGATTGACTGATTTATGGTTTAATCCAGTGATTGCAAGCACTTATATCGCTGAATTAACTCATTCTAAATATTGCATTGACTCAATGCAAGCTATAGTCATCCTAGTTGATGTAGTTGCAGTGAGGTTGTTAAAGCTTTGACTTGTGGAGCAGAAGGTGATGAGTTCTAAACTGATATTCTTCACTTTGAAAATGCCGCATCCAAATGAAAAGGTGAAAAGGATTCTGTTATTGTATACTACGTAAAACATTACTTTAGTTGTGTATAGGACATTTTTTAACCCTTTCCACGTAAATGACTGTAAAATTTTCATGCAGTTTTTATGTTGTAGCCAGATATCCAGGCAGAGTGCATTAACAGGAAAGAAAGTCATTACTGGATTGTCGTGTGCCTCAATGAGACTGGCCAGACTGGTTTGAATATACACAAAGTCTGTTTCTATCATTGCCTTGTCTTTTACCTTGGGCTAGTAAACACGTGCCCAATTCATGTTATTGATTAATATACATTAAAACAGGTATTATTTTTTATATTATTTTTATTATTCCATATGTTTGAGTGTTTACGTGACATACTGAAGACTCAGCTAGAAAGCTGACTTTTAAAAATCACTTAATTAATACACCCTATTACAATTTCCTTGACCACATTAATTTTGTCTTCAACACAAGGATAGGCTGTGATGCATCGGATTTGTGGATATTTTAAGTTTCCTTAATATAGTCCCAAAAGAGTAGTCCAAATTTGCCAAAATACACCTGATTTTTGTGATTTGCGAAATTAATTATATAAATTAAAATTGACTTTTTCGCGATAACAGAAAAGCAGGGAAAAATGGGAAACCCCAGATGTGAATGATCAGGAATATAGTTTGGTATTAAATTACACCTGAAGTGACAGGAAGTCGAACATCGAACTTTGTGGCTACTGTTATTTTATTTTTGCTATATATTTATGTGCATGAGTATATGAATGTTATGATGCTTGTGTCGGCTGTTTCGGGCGAGTTGATGCCGAGCTGCGCTTCTCCCACGTGTCTGCGCTGTGGCTCTCCCCTGTGCAAACATGGCGGACCAGGAGCTGACGGAGCAGGGAACTCAAGTGGAGATCCTTCAAAACGGAGACTCGCATGAGCCAAAAGACGAAATAGATCATGCCGACGACGCGTCAAAGAAGAAAAAGAAAAAGAAGAAGAAGAGTAAAGCAGCGATCATAGGTAAAGGAGCAATAGTCATAACAATTCCTGTTCGTGCTCGCTAACTATCTAGTCTTTCGAAGTCTTGTTCAGCTTGCGTGCTATTTCCAGATCTACTGCTAACTTAGCCTGAGAAACGCTAGAAGCAGATTCCCACGAGGATTCACAGTCCCGAGCTGCTTGAGTATGACTATACGTTAATTTAATTTAAGCGATTCGACTGGCGCTGTGTCGTCTTTCTAGTTTCTTTAGTTAGTGCGGTACAAAGCAGTCTGTTGGAATGGTCAAATATGCTAGCTTAAGCAGCTAATGCTAGTTTATGAAAAAGATGCTAGCAACAGTACTACCGGTAAAAACTGATACAGGCCGCATTCACTGGGACAGTATGATCCTAGATTGCGTGAAAAACCGCGTGCTAAACAGTGTAACAAACATGGTATAAAACACAAAACCGTCAAGATTGAACATGAGTACTGGTACACACTTGGCACTGCTGGAACATGCAGTACTAATCTAATCACACTCACTCGAGTTTATTTACTCCTCCAAACCAGTTAAAGTCACAGCTGGCATATTAGATAATAAGTATTCACCTGAACTAATACTAATTACATAAAATTTTTGGTTTAAAATAAGTCCAGATTAACATTTATCTTTTAATAGTTAACCATTACTGATTAGTTCATGGCTATAAATAAGACATAAGTATGAAGAGTTTTGAAGTTCATGTTACCACTTTTGACTTGAGTAATAGTCGTAAACTTTTCTTTTTTTTCCTACAAAAAAGCCATCTCATCAGTTTGCTAATCAGAATACAGGGGATGAAGAAAAGGACTGCTTTTTGGTCTCCTGTCTCTATTTCTGTATTTCTTTAGCTACTAGGTTCTGGTTCATTCAGCATTCTTCAGTTTAAATAATTTACATAAGCCCCAAAGCCACAACAGATGATCTGCCACATAAATTTCAGTGATCACTATGTAGAAAATTAATCTCTGAAATTCTGTCTTTGCTTTGTCTCTGTCAGCTACAATATAGTATTTTTTTTACCCTCTGGACGTTTCAAATATTTGACTAAATTTGCGCCCACATCCAGACCAGTTCATAATCCCTTTGTTAGTCTGACAAAGTGGACACACCAAGCATTGGTTTGGTAGCAAATTTTATAGCATGTTGTCATGTTTGCTTAAGATGTCAGTCCATGACCAACATAAAATATATCAAAGGACTGTATCAAGTGGCTAAGATCAGACTCAGTACAATATATTTCCATTAATAAAACATGTTAATAAGCCTTTTATGATACTTTGATGATAACAGTGACTGTGGGTAAGAATTTCGTTAAGAAGCTAATTTTTACATTTGTGCTAAATTTGTGTGCATTTTATCACTTGTCTTAAAGGAACATTCCACTCTGAAATGGATTAACTATGTTTATATTAAATACTGTAAGATCATTATGCCTATGAGAGTTTGTTTGGTGACTGTGCTAGCTCAGTTGTAATGCAGTTTAGCATGAGGGGGAAAAATCAGAGATCTCACACAGAAGAGAAAATGCTTAGGTTTCTCTGTTAGCTCTTAAAACTGTTATTCAAAAGCAGTACATTTATGAGTCAGAATATTTTTACAGTTCTGCGTGCTTGCACTTAACAGGACATGCAAACGGAGATGGAGATGCTGACATCAACAAAGTGATAAAACAGTTGGAGCAGCAGGCCTTGGACGACCAAGAGAAGGACGAGGATGGCGAAGATGGTCTGGTCTTTTTGTGTGCTGTTGTGCTGAATAAATAGTTTTGCATGATTTTCCTGAGTCCTCTGCCCAACATGGCATGCTTTTGAGCAATTGTTTCTTGTAGAGTTTATTTATTTATTTAAAAAAATAAAAAGAAATTTTAAATTTTTTAATTATTTATCTATTTTTTATTTATGCTTGTTCTGTAAGCTGTAAAGCTGCTTTGAGACAATGTTCATTGTTAAAAGTGCTATACAAATAAAATTGAATTTAATTTCTTTTTTAAAGATGGTGATGAAACTGGAAAGAAGAAGAAAAAGAAGAAGAAGAAGAAGGGTGGTAAGTTATTTATTGATATCATTTTATGTTTCCAGTGCCCCAGTTTAACAGTGGAAATGCCCAGTAATTCATTGTTTATGTAATTTGACCTGTTTAGGAAAGGTTCAAACAGATCCTCCATCTATTCCCATCTGTGAACTTTATCCAAGTGGCATTTTCCCCAAGGGCCAAGAATGTGAATACCCACCTGTACAAGATGGGTAAAGATCATTAACATCTCACTCATTCTAGATATCTCATATTGTCTAATGCTGGAAAATCATAAGTGGTTTATGGTGACCCGGTCCTGTGTTCTAATCAGGCGTGAGGCTGCATGGAGAATGAGCAGTGAAGAGAAGCGTGTGTTGAATCAGGCCAGCGAGGAAATATGGAACGATTTCAGACAGGCTGCAGAGGCACATCGGCAGGTCAGGAGCTATGTCATGAGCTGGATTAAGCCAGGCATGACCATGATTGACATCTGGTAAGTTCACCACTTTACTTTTACCCTCTTTTTTTTTTTTTTTTTTTGAGAAAAAAATTCCACATTTTCCACAGTACTATTCAAAACAAGTGAAAATGTCCACAAGCTCTGTTTTTGATATTATAACTCATTGCTGTGGTATTACCCACTATAGTCAAAAGCTGGAGGATTGTTCGAGGAAGTTAATTAAAGTGAATGGGCTCAATGCTGGCCTTGCTTTTCCTACGGGATGCTCCCTCAACCACTGTGCTGCTCACTACACGCCCAACGCTGGCGACCCCACAGTGCTCCAATACGATGATGTCTGCAAGATTGACTTTGGCACGCACATTAATGGTCTGTAGGTTACATATAATAGAACTGCATAGTGTATCTGCTTGTTCTGATTTTGTTGTCTTGTATTTCTTTTCTTCTATTAAGGCTGTGACTTTTTTTTTACAGGTAGAATTATTGATTGTGCCTTTACTGTCACTTTTAACCCAAAGTATGATAAACTGCTGGAAGCTGTTAAAGATGCCACAAATACTGGAATTAAGGTAAACTTTCACAAGGAGATATTACTATATTTATTTTTTTCATATAGATCGTACTTGTCTGTAATTAGTTTGCTTCCACACATCATAAATTTCAAATAGATCAATATTTACTTTGTTTATATACTAATTTTCTGCATCTGTGTGTGTCAGTGTGCTGGAATTGATGTCCGTCTTTGTGACATTGGAGAAGCCATTCAGGAAGTCATGGAGTCTTATGAAGTGGAGTTAGATGGGAAAACATACCAAGGTAGATTTTTTTTTT
>JAOTRN010000009.1:9002546-9013728 GCA_028566695.1 Bagroides melapterus
TTTTTTCATCATTAACATTAACATTCTTTATTCAAGTTACTCACCATAGTTATTCAGCTTATTGTGTTTCACCAAAAAATGCCCTTGCCCAATGAAGAACAACATCCAAAAGGTACCATTGCAAAAAATATAATGTGCTGCTGTGCTGTGCAACTGGAGTCGTCATTTAAAAATCTCAGCTGTAAGAGATGAGACTGCCCATCAGGATATACAGGCAGGTAGTCACAATTGGTCAAGGAATATTTAAAGAGGCAGAGACAGATTTATTCTACAAGGTCAATATTACAAGGATCAAGAATCTTGTGCATGCTTTAATGCTTAAATATATATATATATATAGGTTACATTCAAGCAATTCATTCTGTCTCTTGCATCATATAATAGGTTCTGTCTCCTGCATCATATAATCAATTCTTCTGCTAGGATGAATTGATTTGGATGAAGCAATATTCTTTTCATTGGCAGACTGTTATCACTCTCTGCTCTTTATTACAACTTCTTCCAAAACACTCAGGATGTTGACTTAAGGATACATTTTCCATTAACATGTAGTTTAGTGCATGATTGTTACCACTTTATTTACACATTAACACCATTATGTGGTTGGAGGCAACATGTGAAATGGAAAATAACTAATTTGGCAGCTAAACTAAAGAAAATATAAGGGGTGGTTGATAAGAACTCACTGATATTTTGGGGACTTAGATTGCCATGAAAACATTTGTTATGGAAACATGACATTTCTCTTAATCACATAATGCTCATGCATTTTATTGATGATGCTGAAAATGGAAAGCATAGCAGGAGCCTTTTTTTAACAGGATTGGAGAACATTCATAAGTATAAAAAGAATACTGACATACAGGAGTATAGCGCAGATTTCTAAAGTGCATTGTTTGAAACTTTTAGAAAAGAGCAGCATTGTGATACACTTACAGAATAAATACACAGTTCTAGTCAAATAAATAAAAAGTTTGGGTGATTAGTGTAGTACATGAAAAAATGTACTAAACTTTTATTATATCAAGCATGGACTTATAGCTGATGGCACAGTGGCACAACAAGTATTTATGCTGCCTCATAGCTCCAGGGACCTGATTTGAGCCTGAGCTCAGGTTACTGTCTTTGAAGAATTTTGCATGTTCTCTCTGTGTCATGTGGGTTTTTTTTTTGCCAAAAACATGCCCAAAGGCATTGGTTAGTGTTAATTGCTCCTGAATGTGAATAAGTGTGCATGGTGTCCAGTGATAGACTGGCATCCATTCCCTGAATAGGCTCCAGATCCACTGGGACCCTGACCAGGATGAAACAGTTGAATGTTGAATGAATGAATAAATGACAATACAGTCTTATTACTGTATAATTATAATCACCTTTCCATTAAAAATTAAAGATTAAATAATATACTGATGTATTTGTGAGTCAAACAGTGCATTGGACAAAGACTTCTACTTATGAGGCACTGTGTTTTATGTTGATGAGAGAAACTAATCTATAGTAAAGAGGTTTAGAGGTCATGGTCCAAAGTGTTTGATGGTGTCATTGCCTCTTGTTTCACAGTTGTCTCCTCACTTTCTCCAAGTTGCCCTACTTAGTGAGCTCTTAATGCTACTTGGGCTTGTATTGAGCATGGCCATCCTCTTCGTGTATTAATCTCTCTCCACTTCCCCAAACATACTCTCTTCTTTCTCTTAGTGCCAGATGGCTGCTCTTTGTTGGTCTCCTGTGGCAAGGTGTTGATTGTGCCTGTGCTCTCTAACTGAAAGTCCAATAGAAAATCTTTGGTGCTGCTGGCAGTTTTGGGAGCTTGGGCCCCCCAGGTTACATGCTGGAGGTTGGCTCCACTGCTGGATGGGGTGTCCCACACACTGGCTGTATGTACCTGTTCAAACAGCTCCTGCAGCCAGAGTCGTCTCTTCCTGTCTTGCAGATAACGCCCTCGGTCATGCATAAGTTGAGCCTGACTCACTGACCGTTTCCTGAAATATTCAAAACAAACCCTCTTTGACATTTGCATGAGATATCTGTTTCTGTACAGTATATCAGTACATAAGATTATTTTTTAGATTAGTCTGATTGTACTTGGATTCTCTTCTCTAGTCCCGAGGTTCCACTGCCTTGAGTATCAAAATTCCCAACTGCCAATATACTGTGCTTAATACTTACTGATTAAATGGTTTATACACTATAGATATTGTGGAATATTGAATATAGTAAAATTAAAGCACACAAATAAAAAGGTGCTATGTCACTTTTCCCATGTAAGAATAGACTCTTCAGTCCTATTCATTCACCTGTATACTAGTCATTCTACTGCTGCCAATTTACCAAGGTTTGGTAAATTGCATTCTATCAAGGAGTAGATTAAAAGCTGAGGGCAGCAGAGAAAAAGCTTCAAACTTTTCAGAGCAGTTGGTCTCCCTGAGTTGTGAACCCCGGGTTTAAGTAATTAATGTCAAATGAATGTTCCACTTGGAATCTCAATTTAAAGTGTAAATATTGTGTTAAGTGTGGTCAGTCCTCTCAACAATCATGTATATTTTTAATCAACAGAGTTCTTACAGGACGTCAAAACATACATTCTGTTGCTGAGAGCGTGTACAGGTTGCCCTTGGACAGGTAGAGGGATGCTTAATAAGAGCACAGCAAAAGTCCACTGCCTTAGCATCATGCTCTTCCACAAAACTCTGCAGACCCTCATCTGGAAAAGAGTTAGACTACAGATAAATATGTTACAAAAAGTGCATTTACTGATTTAAGATTATGTCCTAAACATTGATATATCATTTCAAGATGGAATATGTTGCAGTTCAATAATGCCATGTTTCACTATATTGTAAGGATGTGATATAATCTTCTAATCACCATAAATGTAAACTTCCATAACTGTGTATATTTTATATTACTATGTGTACTTATATTCTAATGAAGACAAAATTATTAATGATGAAATGGTAAAATTTATGCTAGGGAATAAAAAAGCTTTTTAAACCTTTCTCAGTTCACACATAATCACATAAATTAATTAATTACAATTAAATTAAGTAAACTCACCTGTAAAAACCTGTAATTAATATCTAATAATAATATAGTAATATTATATAGTATTATAGTAATATCAATTATTAATATAGCAATATAAATGACTATACTGGAGAAGTATGTAAGAAATGTAATAGTGATTTTAAGGGATTTTAGTTGATTAAGCAGCATGAAAAACTTTTTCATGGAAAACATACTTACATGTACTCCAGAAGAGTAGTTCAGTGTGTACTGCATCTCATGGCCATTTTGCTGTAGCCCATACATGTAGCCACCTTCCAACTAAACCATGTCTGGATCACATTAGCTCTTGGCTGAACAACGGTATATCCAAATGTAGAACGTCCAGCAATCAGTAAGCCAATCTCAGCTAAAGTATTTTTGCCTCCAGATGTGTGGTGGAGAACCTGCTGGCTGTGCACTCTGCTGAAAGGGATTTATGGCACTCACTCTAGGCTGTGGGCGTCTCTGATGCTCTCCAATGGTCCACCAAACAAGTCTAACAGAATGAGCAGGGAAAATGAGAGAGAGTGCTCTGTACTCCAATTTGACTCTGTGTGTGTATGTGTGTGCCTGCCAAAACGTATACCAGACTGACACCACACACACTCTGAGAAACTCACAGGCACACACCTTCAGTGGAAAGAGGTTGGCTCGCAGGCTCCCAGAGAGGGGGATAGGGGAACACTAAATAAAGGACAGAAGAGGCCATAGTAGTTAAAATCTGTTCCGTTAATGTTTTAGCATTTCCACTCAAATTTTAAGTGTTTATTTGATCTTTGGTCAATTGAATTAATTACGTCCATGATTAAGGTCAGTACCATTTGAGTTCAGGAAATTGAACTGTACTCATGTCATAAATATGTTAAAGTAAAACAGAGGTGGAATTTTAGAGCCAGTGCTGGTAGAAAGGTGCACTCACTGAGCAGAGAGAACAGTACACCCTCCCTTCCCAATAGATGTGCAGAACTGGGTGAAAAAAGCAAACAGTGTTGGCTGACCACTGTCCCAAGAGATCCTAACCATAACCTCAGTGAAACCCTGCCTGTGGGTAGGTCTCCTGCCCTACTAAGTAAACCTCCTTGCCATTTAATGGTTAAGGTGGTTTTTGAAAAACACACAATTCAGTAACACTTCATTTACTTGTTTATATAATGTGTTAATATACATTAAACTGTTAATCAATATTAACTGTCGACATAATTTATTTTATTTCTGTGTCAAATTTCTGTTCTTTGATGATAGCATCTCTCATGAACAGTGTCTCTTAATTTCTCTTTCTTTCTTTCTTTCTTTCTTTCCTTCTTTCTTTCTTTCTTTCTTTCTGTTTTGCATATAATAATAATATAATAATAAAAATCACAGTGATAGATAGATAGATAGATATTATATTCATGTATTTACACCTTCTCTTCAGCCTCTTTGAATGAGAGCATCTGCTAAATGCCATAAATATAAATGTATCTTAATTGTTGTAGAACCTCAACTTCTGTTCAGTTGTGATATATCTGAATGATATGAAACAAGAAATTGGAAATAAGTGGATATTACTGGTGAAAACATTTTTCTTAAGTGGTGTATGTCAATTTTGTCTTCTCTGTTCAAGAATAATGTCTAACAAGTGTCAAATATGTTTTCCACATTCACGTCTTATTAAGTATGTTCTTGTTCTGTTTGGCCAATTGCACCTTGTTCTGTTCTATAAACACACAAATAAGTGACATAAAGTTTTGCTCTTGGCTTTGTAAAATAAAAAGAGCAGTTTGGCTTCTGTGAATCCATGGCGCTCCAAGTATAACCACAGGTAATTGAACTCTGTTACCAAGAAAAGGCTTTTTTTGTAAGAGAAAAACTTTGTGGTCTGCTCACTGAGACAAGTAAATGAATAAAATGTGTCATTTAACACCGTCTGTGTTACCCCATTGACCACTGCCACTTGACCCTCTCAGCACTTGGACAAACTCTGATACAGCACCTGCACCGGATTGGTTCGTCTCTATAACCAGCATTAAGTGAATCATATGTCACTTGAGAAAGAGCATAGCTTTGGTCAACCAAACCACCCAGTATGGAATCTTGCTGTGAAATTATTAAGACTGATGTCCCCAGCAAGGCCAATATTTTTTGTTCTACCACTGAACGTCGGCAATTTATCATTCAAACATCCCACTGGTTTGTGTTGTGTAGGTACTTTTGGACCTCAGTTCAGTGGGTTTGATTCTGTGCCAGAGACAACATGGCCACCTTGCCAACAGACCGTTTAGAGCCCAAGTTGTGAATGCTTGTCTGAGAGTTACAGTAAATCCTTCTGCTAGCAGCACTAAGAAGTTTGGAAACCTACAAGGCTGCTTTGCCCACCCTCTCCAAACCTCCCACCACCTTTTTTGCCGCTTGAATCTCACATCTATGTTGCTTTTTACAGGACACACACATTAACAATTAGCTTCATATGGGCATACTGTTGTTCTACATAAAACATGGTCAAGTGAATTTCTAAATGGGCAGTGGAATTCAAAACTTGTGGTACAGTTTCTTAACAAGATCCCTGCAGCCAGTGAACATAAATTAGTCACCTGAATCAAGTAGCAAGTGTTATGTCTGTTTCTTGGGGAAAATTTTGTATTTTATTAAAGCTACCAGCAATGTTGCAGATCAAGTCATTGCATCTCTTTAAATGTAAATATTTAATAATCACCTATGTTAATTATTAAGTACTAAATATACTAAGTCAGAGAATTTAGAGTTAAATGCTGACTGTGGTACAATACTCCCAATGTAATTTATGTAGTTACTGACAAATTTTAAGGAAATCTTCAAACCAAATTATTAACAGTATGTTACAAAATGGTATTAGAAAAAAGGATTTCACTTGTTTCAGAAAATAAAAGCAGGTGGCATCCTATGTGGTCTGTCAAACATTGCACAGCAATTGAACCCCATGCACAAACATGTCTTGATTTTATCTAATGGTCTGGAGGGAAAACTCTTCCAGTAAACGGTTGGTTTGTTTAACAGCCTGCCACCCAACCGTACATAAACTAGACAAATATTTACTCCATAATGAAGTGCCCCATCTCTACTAATTAATTCAGTGCAATAACACAACACAGCACAATGAATGTGGAAGAAGAAGAGCTTTTTTAGAACATGTACAATAATTTCCAAAGTTGAACGCTGATAAGTGAGGTAATTAAACAACTTTTGCGGTATTATACATCATAGGAGTTACAGGTTCTCAACCTCGTCCTCTGTTGTTGAGAGGGGGGCCTGAGGAGAAGTCTGGGACACGGCACACCGGAGCTGTGTGTGCTGCTGCACAGTAAAGCCTTTTGCTGGCTGCCATGGCGTTGGCGACCGCAGAATTGCAGTGTTTACTTTAAAGCTGGTGCATAAGAGAACAGCAGACCACCGGCACTCGCCACCCGCTGGGCCCCGGGCAAATCCTATGGCTCATCTTTGTTGAAAATGGCTCAGGAACCTGTCGTCTGAACAGGGCCAAGCTAAATTTAGCAACAAGCTGAAAAACCTTCCTCATTCTTAAAAAAAAAGCAGTTTAACTTTCCATTGAGAGAACGGTTCAGTAAAGTAATACAAGAGGTTGAAAGAGTATTTATTCCCATATCTCTAATCACTATGCCTTGTTACAAGTGAGGAGATTTGCTTTTTTATTAAGCAATCCTTACATACATTCTATGATTCCCAGATCAAAGCATCTGGACTAAGACAGAACAAGAGAGAGGTCAAATATTAAATTAAAATTTTTGTATGGTCCATAAAAACAACATTTATATGAACCTGATTCTACAGTAACATGTAGTTATTTTTACAGAGGGGATTTTACAATTTATCTAAGTCAGCAACAGTTGAGAAATAATGTTGGCAACTGTAATAGCATAATGGTTCCTATAATCATGGCATGTTGAATCAATCAAAGCTAAGTTGACTGTTTCTGTGTAGTCCTTATAAGCCAGATCCTGTTTCTTAGGAAAGTAGGACGGTTCTGCTGGTAAAGGTAATTGTGCTTGGCATCATGAATGAACATTTTGTGCCAAGCCCTGTACATTGGATCTCCAATGTGGAATTCCAGCGATAACAAGCAATAGTTACAAAAATGGAAAACGGCAAGGTAGCACAGTAGGTGGGCAAAGGCATGGGCTTGCACCTATTCAAGGTCTGCTAAAGTGATCTGACAAAGTTCACGCTGCTTTTGAATGCAACCCTGTATTGATATGAGTTGACCTTTATCAATATCTGCCAAACAAAACAGCATGATGGCTCAAATAATAATTGGACAAATAAATGGAGAAGTTGCTTGGCACTTGAGTCATAAGGAGGTGGGCTGCCAGGGTTCGGGAATGGGCGTCTCACTTTCCTGCAGTGAAAGATGTTGACATCGAGGTGTGTGTCCTATAAGTACAGTTTGGACTGTCAACAGGGGAATATACTGTGCAAAGGCTGCAGGATAGGTTTTTCCATGCCAGGACAAACCTATTCAACTCATATGAAAAGCTACCATCTTAGTCTGGCCTGACCCCAACAGCTTGATGGTAATTACTTATGAATAACATCCTTTGAGGAGCCTTTTGCTTTAGGGTTTGTCAAGAATAATGTCCTCACGTTTTGTTTTGCACCATAGTAGTGCTATCCTTAAGAGAATATTGAGTATCACATCCACCTGAGCTACCAGCCAACAACTTCAACAACCTCACATAGAGGGGTGAAATTGAGATGTATGTCATGTCACCACCATGGGATGATGGCTATTACATATTGTGAATAGGTTCTACTGTACATTAATAAAAGGTTTTAAGGAAAACAAAAAACTCTTCTCCTTATGATTATTCTCTTATTTGAAAATGTGATGTACAAATGTGAGATACAAAGCTTATATACATTTTGAGTGGGATTGTCATATAATGTAATAATGTAAAATTCCTTTAATGGTGCATGATGACACAGTACAAACATACAGTGTAGTCAACTGATCAGTGTTTGTGACCAAAACTCTTCATCATCCATCTGTGTGGGAATAATGAACACTTATGTCTTATATTTTCCTCTTGTCATGTTGATCCAAAAAAGTCAACTTGGGCCTCATTAGCATTTTTATATTCATATACATAGGAGGATCAGGTGATCCAGGTTTTCCTATAATTTGTCTTTTGTCTGTGTTGTGACATCTTAGTTCATCTGAATGTATTTTTACTGTATTGCTGAATAACACCAGGTGCACCAATTTTCTTTTCTGGGAGTAAAATCTATTCCACTATTTGCAAGATCTTATTATTTAACAAATTTGTACAAAATATTTATTTATTGGTTCTTAAGACAGATGACCATGGTCCTGATACTAATGAATGAACTTTAAACCGTGTTGTTGAAAGAAAATCCACAAACACAAAAATGTAAAACTGACATTTTAAATCTGTCATCAACTCTATAATATTTATATTTGCTTATAGAGCTTATACTATGCTTTTCCTTTCTAAAACCACTTTTACACACACAATTACTAATAATTGATTTATGTCTCTCAGATCCTTTTCCTGAGGTCTCTGCTGTTATGCTTTAAAAGACACTTTTCTGTGATTTTTGGATTATTTGGTGTTTTCTGTATAAATGAAATACAGTAAAGGCTGAAGAAGTGTCTCTTAGAAGTTTGACACTGTTAATGCAGAACTGCCTCAATCTTGGAAACAGCATGTCAGAGAAGCCAGGGAGGATTAAGCACTGAATTTTATGTGGCTTGAGGCAGAATATAGGAATCAGTTCTATGAGCTGTAGTGATACCCTGAATACATATGTCAGTTCAGAAAGGTGTGCCATCTTAACCACGGTGAACTGGAATGCAAAAACACCAGACAGTGGTCAGAATCGACACCCAAACTCTTGGTTTATTGAGTATGTGTAGGCTGTAAAAGTGAGCTGTGAAGAACTGAGCCCAGCAAAATGTAGTATTTGGGCAGTTGAATAAAAAAAAAAACTTGCACAGAGTCCAGTGACAACTCTGCTCAGACCCATATTAACCTTTCAATGTTATGTACAAACATTACAAGATTTTTTTTATTTGGCTTTACATATGAATACATTTATGACTGTTTCATTTGGCTCATTATTTGCTCAAACCCCAATTTCTTAAATGTCTAAAAAATTATTGATACTAATACTTGGTACTCTTAAGCTCTTCAGCCTATGATTCAAAGACAAAAACTCATGATTTATTCTTTTCATTTTAAATTATATTTTTCTCATTTCCTTAACACAGGAAAAAGGTTAGAAATACATAACCTTTTTACCTAACCTATTTATATGTATGAAGGCCAGCTCACTTATATTTTATTCCTTTTCATTTTATAGCAAATTCTTTATGGTACAAAGCATTGCATTCATCTTCTACTAATGATTTTAGGAAATTTTAAAAATCAGACAACCCAGTAAAACCCACACAACCAGAACATTCAAAACTCCACATAGGTAGTAGCCTGAGCTGAGTCAAACCAAGAACCCTGGAGCTGTGAGGTGGGAACATTACCTATTGACCACACTGGTCAAAGGAAATGTAATGTATAACATTAAACAAAGACCCCCATGAGGGAAACACAACTTTGATATGGTATCTAGAAATTTCTTCTACTTTGTGCATTTTAATCAGAAAAACTCCTGAATCTTGAATTGTGCGTTACAAAAGGGCTGAGTCTGATGTTAAAAGCTACTGGGTCGGATATTATCAGTTTCTCTTGCAATGGATTAATATCACAACATTAACCCCACAAAAAGGAAACTGAGATAAAATCTAGCTTTGACTCAACTGTAATTGATGATTCAGGGGCTAACTGATTTTGAACAGAGCAGTCTCTATAGTCATTTCATTCTTTATCAGAGGAACATAAAGATAATGTGTCTACAGTCGTGTACAGGAGATTTTTCCTAGATTATAGCACCACAATATTCATTTTTAGCCTTAGCAACTTCTGATGAAGTCACAGCCCCTGTTTGCTCCAATTTGCCACTGACAGGCTTTAACCTAACTCTAAAGATTACAGAGGCTCAAGTAAGACTAGATAGTGCTATTCAAACCTAGCCATGAATGCACTCTTTTGCACAGCACTAGTCAAGAGAGATTTACATAATCAGAATTAACGTCAGTTAACGTGCTGATGTTAATTTGGGGCTTAAAGAAGTGTGCTACACACATATACTGTACCTAAAGCTAAGACAGACTGTGGGCTATTGTTAGATTGTGAGCAAGAGACAAAACTAAGTGAAACTCAGGTACCTAAATTTACCTCCCTAGGGTGGTAGCTATAAAACACTAGTAGAGATCAGCTAATATGGGGATGTGGTAGCCTAGTGGTTAAGGTGTTGGTCTACCAATTGGAAGGTTGTGAGTTTGAATCCCTGCTCCACCAAGCTACCACTGCTGGGCCCCTGAGCAAGGCCCTTAATGCTCAGTTGTACAAAAAATGAGATATGAATGTAAGTTGCTCTGGATAAAGGCATCTGCTAAATGCTACAAATGTAAATAATGCTGCTGCTACTACTTCTAATACTATTAGTATTAATAACAATAATCAACATCATCTTGTTTTATTTTTGACCTTCACAGTATTGCAGCTGCATGACTACAAGGGCACCCTGCAGTCTGCAAACTAAAAGCCCAAGCTTTATGGTAGGACACTTTCAGGCTTTGACTTGGCTCTACATCAGCTTTTAAGTAAACAAAATCATTTCCCACACCCTTAATAAACACGTGACGCACTTATTTACTGTTATGTACTGGTGAGTCTCTGAGCTCGTCAAATTGAGCATTTCCTTATCGTCTCAAACAACTGAATCAATAAAATCTCTACATTTGCTACTGTACAGAAATTAACTCCCATTCCTCTAGTAAATAGGGGACGGATATGCTGATGTTATCTTTTACAAGTTCCGACTGTTAATACCACGGCGAAGGGTTTGTTTACCTCTTAACGAAAGTAAATCTCATAATTTGCATCATTTGGCGAAGCACAAGGTGGTATCACAAACTAACTTTCTTCCGTTTTCACTAACTATATATACACGTATATACATATATAAGTATATACAGGGTGGGCCAAAAGTAGGGTTACAGTTAACACTTAAACATTATGAAGTAACT
>JAOTRN010000009.1:9018508-9031889 GCA_028566695.1 Bagroides melapterus
GGTCAATAGCTCGGTCAATGGTTAACGCTTTTCATACATTTTCACATGAATTTCCTCGATTTCTATCCATTTATTTCTGCTGTATTTTTTTGCAGATGTTGAACCAGAGCCTGTTCCTGTAGCACCGAAACCTGTTAGAAGCCGAGGAAAAACACCAGTGACTACCAGGACAAGCAGCCGGCACAGCACTAAGGTAAAGTACAGCATGACATAAGTGGATAATTAAGTGCCATAGTACCACAAAGCTTCTAGAAATTCATAATCCCTTAGAAAATTCCCCAAAAATGATGAGCTGGTTGCTTTCTTTCTTCTGAGAAATCTTTGGAGAGATGAGTAATGTGTCTGTATAGAACTGAGTGGACAGTACTCGGTTAATTAGGCAATCCTCCAAAAGCTAGGTGGAAATTCCCCAGTTTTTGGACAGTATTTCATCATTATGCAATCCATTGCTTGCTATTGTAATAGACAATAACTGCTCAAGCAATGAACTGTGCAAGCAATGAAGCAAAAGAACAGTGTGTGAGACTATGCAACTGTTTTTTTGCCAGTTGTTTTTTTAATCTTATGAATAATTATACTTTGTACAAGCACCTGCTAACCCATAGAAATTTTGGTTAAAAATACAAGAGCGAAAAACACAACCTGTTTTGCAAAATTTATCAACATAACATTGCTAGAATTAAAATATCTTCAAAAGAAATAATTTGTAAATGTATTTAACTGTCAGAAATACCATTAAAAGATCTAAATATTTTTTTTACCAGTTTTTACCATCCTTTAATAACCTCTATGATTGTGCCTTGTCTCCCGGTACAATTGTACCATAAGGCCACTGTGCCAAAGACTGACTTGACGATACAAATTGTGACTTTCTTTAGCAGGTAGAGCGGACAGCAGCAGCTGATGAGCAGTCATTTTCTGTAAACAGAGGTGATATTTTAAAAGAAATCTTCCCTAATGAACCTGCTACACCCACAGGCATTAGGTGAGTGTAAATCTTAAGACTATCTCAGACTGAGCAAATCTCTGTATAAAATTTTGGTTAAGATTAGTGGTCTTAAATATCATGGTTAGTTGTATAGGTACATACCAAGTAAAGCATTACACCTTACACTTTTGCCTGTGTACAGTGCTACCTGTCGACGACCTATTCATGGGGCAGCTGGGCGTCCAGCAAGGCCGCTTGACCTCTGGCCAGAGGAGTCTCTCTTACACCAGCGTGTGTTCGCAACCACCAAGTCATCACTTACACACACTCCCAGCCCTCCATCTCATGCACCATCATTCTCTCCTCAATCTGAGCTGCGTCCACACCGTCGCTCCTACTCCATCTGGCTCAAACTGCTGGTGTTCCTCGTGCTGGTTGCCTCACTTTACTATGTCTTTCAGAATGTGAGCAGCGAGCAAATCGACTCCTGCATGCTCTTTTTACAGGACAGGGTGGTCACGCCCTTCCTTTCTGCAATTGGTGTTATTAGCCAGGAGGAGAATTCTGGGAACAAGTGAACACATCATCTCCCAGTGTTTGCATGAGCTGTCTATTCTCAGACTTGAGCCACATCCCCATCTGATAGATTGGAGGATCAACATATTGGCAGGGTTTGTGCTTATAATTATTTCAGTCCAACTTCTCGGTCATGTCCAATTGTGTGTTTTTAATTAGTCTTTGAACTGTGTGAGCTGTGTTTTCACCTTGCCTTTTTTTCTTTTTCTTTTCTTTTTTTTTTTTACTGTTTTGTAGCAGGTTATCAGAACAGGAAGAAATAGTGATTTTTGTAACCTTGTATCATGAAAAAATTGCCACTGTGTTTGCCTGTATTGCATTTAGAAAAATTCTGACAAAATTGTTTTAGATAACAACAAAATGCTTTCTTACAGGGCATTAGTATGTGTTAATTACAGGCATTAAAACTCATCACAATGCGAGTTTGAAAATACTGGGGCATGCTAAAAAGTAATTGTGTGTGCAGTGGAATTTTAGTAAAGATTATTGTATGTACATATTTTTTGCTCTGCTGGTTACTATTGTTATCAGGATAGCAAAAATATCATCTTTGGTAATTGTATCTTTGTTTCTGTCTGTTTGTATAGTAGCATGGAAATGTGCCCAAACTACTAGACTTCCTGGTCAGTTATTCAGTTTGCTTTTAGTGCCACTTGTGCTGGTCCTTCATCAGACCCTGGTTCACATTTCTACACACACTGCCATCCTCTCAGGCTATAGTTGTGACTTTTATTCAGTGATGAATTGACTGGTTTTGTGTTGGTTGACTTATTTAAGTATGTTCTCTATATGTAATGTGAAAGTATACTTGTCAAATAATATAAGTCGTCTTAACACAAACTCCAGCCACCTTCAGGTCACATCTGTGTCTGTTTGACAAGCATGAAGTAGTGTAGAACCTTTTTAGTTAAAATAAATACATCAACATAAACATTTTTTTGTATTTTACTATATGGATTTGAAATTGTCTGCTTTTTAACTGCAATATTTTTCTAATGGTTTTTTTTTCTTCTAAGAATACCTTTTTAAAGACAAGTAAACATAGTTCTTTAGAATGGTATGTACCAGTGAGTTACAGCAAACATGTAAGTTTAAACCTGCTGTCTGTAAGGCAGAAAGTGTTTTTAAAAATGGAAATAAATTTTGCACTTTGTCAAAGGGCAGCTAATAGGATCTGACGGTTAACTGTAACGTTCATTCTGGATTGTTTATCTTTTGGTTAAATACACAATTGTGCAAAATAAAAAAAATATATAAAAGACAACTCATTTGATGTTTTCTGTTATTACATGTAGTTTGTATTAACTGCCTCCCTGTCGAAATGGTAAAGGTCCATTTTTAAAAAAAAAATAAGATTGTAATCCTGTGAATAGTCCAGTCACATATATCAAATAGTGTTTACATCTTACATTGTCATTAAGTTTGACCTTCATCGGCTGTAAAGTGCACAGCAGCAGGTTGTCTAATCTTAATCTTATACATGATCTGTTTCGTGAACTGTAATTTTTTGGACCACACTTTGAGTTACTAATTTTGTAATAAAAAGTAGATAATATTACGTTGTTTTATTTTTAAAATATGGTAATGAGGCTCTGACCGTCGTCAAATCGGATTGGTCAGGACGGTGGGTGACGTGGACACTTCCGCTGCTCTGCGGCCGGTTAGAAGGCACCGGTGCGATCCTCGAGTTCTCTACGAGCAGCCGGTAGAGGAGGACGGAGGCGCCATTTTGCGACGTGTTTAAATGTAAGGACTTTTTAGTATAATGCCGGCTTTCTGTTGTTGTTTGTGATTCTGTTTACTTTTTCATGGATTAACTCTACTCTTACATATCATAGCTGTTAAACTTGTCCATAAAATTAATTTTTACTATAAGAGGCCCTCTGTTCTGAATGACCTGACTAACGGGCTAATGCCTAAGTGCCGCTAAGCTAATTTGACACTATATGTCATTGAAAAGTGTAATGTAGCAAGTAAGCCAAATGGTTCGGTAGCCCCCTACTTATATAATTTAGATTCTGTTATTGTGTTGTTTTATTATATGTTAGCGTGGTCAGTTATTTGATTTGTACTTTTATTGTTAGCTACCATCAAAATGTATCCCAGCACGCTGTTACACCTGGCCCGTGCAAATCCCTTCAGCGCCCCGCTGTTCACACTGCAGAAAACGGAGGAACCCTCACGGCCAGCCACTAATGGACAGACCCGCAGATTGGCAGCTGCTTCAGTGGCTGGTGGGTTGCTAGAAATTACGAGGTTTCTATTTATACAGTGAAAATGCAGTGATTTTTTTTTCTTTCCAAGGTAACGTTGCTAATTCTAAGCTTAGCGTAGCATCGCCACTGTTGGTCATTCATTGTAAGTTCTTTCTGGAGTTTATTGCAGCTAATGAAGCAAGATGACTAATTCCTCATCAGCGTTGTACCTTTACTATTTCTGTTTTTAATCGTTATATTGTTGCTTCAGTGGACGACCATGGCATTGGAGGTCGCAATTCAAAGGTCAGAATGTTAAAAGTAGCAAGCTAACGTTAGCAAATCGTCATATGGTAGCTTAGCGATAGCATGCTAGTTAGCCGGTGTAGATAGGCTGAGCAAATCTTTATTTTCCCCATTTTTGCCCCCTTTACTAGTTGTTTTATGGTGCGTTTATAGTTCCGTGTGCTTTTACTGTTTTATTTGACTGCCTGTTTTTTGCCAATAAGATTCCAGGCCTGGTTGGAGTTTCCATGGAGGGCAACGAAGGACAAAGTCGGGTCAACCTGGCATAGTAAAAATCTGGGGGAAAGTTTATGGTCTCGCATGGTTTACCAGTAATATTTGATGATTCGCAGCCGGTGAATATGAAAAATAAGTGTGCTAGAGTACATCGCGTTCCCATTAACGCGCCTTACGCTCATGACCGTCTGAGATATTGGACATATTAACAACCCGCAACGCCATTGGCTCCTTTTTAAACTAGCGGATCATATTTAACACGATCTTACCGTAGTTACAGGATCTTCTGGAAACCGCATTTCTTCTTTTCATCACAGCGTATTAAAATGTTCAGTCTAGTAGTTTTGTAAAAGTACTCAGACTATAAGAAAAAATTGCAGAGCCCCTTTTGGAGATCCAGATTTCTAATATGACATAGACCCAAGACCTTTAAAATGTATCTAAAATGATTGAAAGGGTGAGGATTTTTGAAGGTCGAGTTTGTTTTGATGTTGTATAATGACCTCGCCATGACCTGTTCACCTGTTGGGTCATCAAAAAATATTTGCTCAGTGTAGTCTTATTTGTGTTATTTGTGCTCTACTAATTTTGATAGACATTGTGTGTGTCAATTGATTGTAATGCTATGTTTCTCTTCAGAGGGAGACAGCTGTGAATTTGGCTCACAGAAGTATTTCCTCCTGTGTGGCTTCGGTGGGATTCTGAGTTGTGGCACCACACACACTGCTGTGGTGCCGCTTGACTTGGTTAAATGCAGGCTGCAGGTCTGTTTAGGCATGAATACTGGAGTCATGTGGAGTGTGTGGCCCTGGCACTTACCCGGCACTTACCCAGCATGTTACATATTGTGTTGTGATGCATGAGCATGTGTGTGTTGTGTTCCTCATAAAACAGACTCTGGTGATAGCTGTGCGTTTGGTTCATCAAAATACTACGCACTCTGTGGCTTTGGGGGCATCTTGAGCTGCGGTATCACACACACCGCTGTAGTGCCCCTTGACTTGGTCAAATGTCGGCTTCAGGTCTGTATCACTGAGGGGGGTTTAACTAAATGTCCATTATTTATTTTAAGCAGGCATGAATAGGAGACCCATATTTGTATAACCATATTCTTATTTACAAACAAGAATGAATCATATCAGTTCAGTCTCATCCTTTTTGAATGTTTTGTCCATTTGCATTAAAGATTGCATATGGGTCTCTTCAATGTGATGTGATTGTTTTGCTGATCATGTCATAAATTATAGTTTAAAAACCATAAGTGTTTTCTATATTGCCTTTTTAAAATGCATGTATACTGCATTGTCACCCCTGTAAAATGATGTGCAATTATCTTAAACACAGAATGAATGAAAAAGTCCTTTCATGTTTCTCTATGTACTCAATGAGCAGCTAAACTAATTGAATTTCTCATTTAGGTGGACCCTGCAAAGTACAGGAGCATTTTTAATGGATTCTCGGTCACAATCAGAGAAGATGGTGTGCGGGGGCTTGCTAAGGGTTGGGCACCAACCTTCATCGGGTACTCCATGCAGGGTCTCTGCAAGTTTGGCTTCTATGAGGTGTTCAAGATTTTGTATGGTGACCTGCTTGGAGAGGTGGGTTTCTCTGATGGGACAACCTAGTCTCAATACAAATCTTTTGGTCCCTTTACATGATTCTATCTGAACATGTATTTAAAATGTCAGATTGTTCACTTACTCATTTAAATAAAATTATTAAAAGTAACCAGTGACAATTTGGCATGCTCACAGTATAGCCTGGTTTATAAATTTTTTTTTTGGTCAGCAAATACCAAGTTAACTGTGATTCTCAATGTTACCCAATTCTCAGTGCTGCTTGTCAGCCTGTTTGCCTCAGAGTAGAATTTTGTCTATAATCAGTTTGCCTACCATGAAATTATTTGTGTATGTATGAAATGGCAATTAAATTTTCCTTGCTCTGCTCAAACAGGAAAATTCGTACTTGTGGAGAACTTCTCTGTACCTTGCAGCCTCTGCAAGTGCTGAGTTCTTTGCTGATATAGCTCTGGCTCCAATGGAGGCATGCAAAGTGCGCATCCAGACCCAGCCTGGCTATGCTAACACCCTGAGGGAGTGTGCCCCCAAGATGTACGCTGAGGAGGGTCTCTGGGCGTGAGTATACTTTTACTTATTTTCCAAAAGACTTTTGGAAATTACAACATGGTCTTGAGCAAAATTGCTGCACACGTTCCTTAGATCCACCTCTGGGGAATCCTTGAGCTCTAGTGCTGCTGCACTTTTAAGGGCACAGCTCCAGGGTAGAGGCTCCCAGCAGCTTTTCTGGCTGTACAGTTGGAGGTGCTTGAGTCATTGGCGTGTGAAAGCAGTCTACCTGCTTCTTCAGCCAAGTTGCTGCCCTGGCTCCCACTGTGGACATCACCAGGGTAGACAAGCTGGAGGGCGGACACAACAAACCAAGCTGTCTCTTTCAGTCATCACTTTGTAGATCAAGACCCATACTATCTTGAGGCATTTTTTTTTTTTTTTGCCATCACTGTTAGAATTTAACTTGCAGTTGTCAGATGCTGATTACTTGGTTGTCATCTTTACATTTTTATTCTAATTGCTTGCTGGTTCCAGATTTTGTGCTAATACTATAAGACAGACATCTGGCAGTAAATTCCTTTTCCATGTTACTTTGGCAGTTTTTACAAGGGTGTGGTTCCCCTGTGGATGAGGCAGATCCCCTACACTATGATGAAATTTGCCTGCTTTGAGCGGACAGTTGAGATGCTCTACAAGTACGTGGTACCCAAACCCCGCAGCGAGTGCAGCAAACCAGAGCAGCTGGTGGTCACCTTTGTGGCTGGTTACATTGGTAAGCTTGGCTAATCAGCCATGTTACACTGCTATAAGTACTAGGTTCACTTTATTGCTTTGTCTGTCTGTCTGTTCATTCATTCATATTCTGATTTTAATAAACAACCTATGAGCTTAAATCATGTGATCCACAACTGCTGTTTTGCATTATTATATGGTAGGTGTAAAGATGCATTTGAATATTGACTGCTGTGGTTTCTGTCTTCCTGTGTAGCTGGTGTTTTCTGTGCCATTGTGTCACACCCTGCTGACTCTGTGGTGTCTGTACTGAACAAGGAGAAGGGAAGCACAGCAGCTCAAGTGCTGAAGAAGCTTGGGCCCATGGGTAAGTACTTTACATATTATTTTGAACATTTAAACTTAAAAAAATTGGCATTAAGCAAATGTATACACAAGGGTTTTTGCCTGGGATAAGAATGGCTACAGTAGCTTGACTGCATAATTTGGATATGTTGGGGTTACATGGACCACACACTCCTTAGATCCACCTCTAGAGAGTCTTTCAACTCTGAGTGTCACTTCTTCAGGGAGAAGGCTCTCAGCAGCTTTTCTGGCTGTACAGTTGGAGGTGCTTGAGTCATTGGTGTGTGAGAGCAGTCTACCTGCTTCTTCAGCCCAGTCTCTACCCTGACTCCCATAGTGGATTTCACCAGGGTAGACAAGCTGGAGGGTGGACAAAACTTTTAAGATGGAATGAATTGACCTTAGTGTTGGTTTCCTCTGACTTGGCTGTTTCTTTTTCAGGTGTGTGGAAGGGTTTAGTGGCCCGTATCATTATGATCGGTACCCTGACTGCCCTGCAGTGGTTCATCTATGACTCTGTGAAGGTGTACTTCCGCCTGCCCCGCCCCCCTCCTCCTGAGATGCCGGAGTCTCTGAAGAAGAAGCTGGGTCTCACAGAGTAGAGAGCTCATTCCTCAGTCCATCACGTTCCCTCCTGTTTTCTATATTTAAACTCCCACTGCTACACTGTTCCTCCCAGGCTGCTGCTCATTTCAGTCATCTGGACACTGAGAGGGATTTCCTCTGTGTAGAGGTTTCATTTAGATTATGACGTCAGTGAATTCCATCTGGTTTTAAAATGTTTGTCAATAGTATGATTAAAAATATGACCTGGAAATGTGCAAGACTGTCTCTCTCTTTGTTTAAATGTCATTTTGCACATACTCTCCTCAACTACAATAATAACTGATATCTAGTCTCTGTTCCAAAAGTATTCCATGTTCACATTCTTTGGAGTACAGCAAATATTTGGATATTTATCAAATACAAGGGATGAAATAAAGAATGTCCACTATTACATTGCCTTGAACTCCTTGATATGTTTTTACACTTAAGCACTGTGGGTATTTAAGTAATTGGTTGATATAACTTTTGTTGTTTTTAGAGAATAAATTTTCCCCATTTCTTTGTCTTTTTGGTGATTAAATGGGGTAAAATAAGATTTTTCTCTTTGCTTGTTTAATATGAACTTTGTTACGGTAGTAATTTTGGTTCAGTAATTCCCAAAAATAATTGTGGCCCTGCTGCCACAATTCCATGCATATTCATAAATATGTATATGATGTCTGGTGGACAGGCATGGCATGCAAATCATATTCAAATACTGACTTGCTTTTAGCCCACTAAATCTGTCCACTATAAGGGAAGCTATTTTCATTGAAAAATAAAACTGATTTACATAACCAACAGCACAAAATTCAGGTGATTTTTTTTTATCAATAGATTTAAAGATTTGATATAAGACCTTGTGCTTCCAAACCTAATCTGAAAAAAAAAGCTTTTTTACATAACGTGTATAATGTTCATGTATTCTTCAGCAAATTAGAAATTATTTAAACCAGAGGTTCTTGAATATTTTAGTTATGAACCCCCTCAGTATAAGTTTATTTTATAAACTATTTTTTAAAAATCTTTGTGCCATGGATCCCACTTTAAGGATCACTGGTGTATAATACAATATACATAATGTATTACAAATTGGAGTTAATTTAACTCTTGAATTTAAGATCTCACGCCCTCTTGTCCTATTTTTGTGAGAAACACTTCTAAATTTATGACTTGTCCTAAATTCACGAGGACCTGATTAAATGCAGTTGAATTAAAGAAATAAGGTTACATACATTTCTTTGTCAGTTTGTGAAAGCTAGATGAAGATTACATTGGTTGGGTCATAGCAAGTTCATCGTGCTATTAATTAGTCTTTTCTTGAGTTTGAGTGGTTATCTCAGTTATACAGAGCAGTGTCTTGGGATTACAGTAACACCATTAGCTGTCTGCAGACAAGCCTCAGTGTTTTACTACACACACTCCTTAGTGGAGGAGGCGTGGAGTCCCTGAGACTCAGCCCTCCTCTCCTCTCCTCCCGCTCTGTCTGCTGCAGCTTTGAGGAAGTGTTGCACAGCGACGCCACCGCCGAAACACTGCAGTCACCTGCTCTCCTCTCAGCTGCCCTGCCATGTTTATTTCATGGTGGTATTTGTACCTGGGAGCTCAAAGCATCTACAGGGAAGGCAAGTGTTGAGATGATGTTTGTGCCAAGCTGCAATGCAGCTAAATGTATTAGTGTGCAGTTTGTGTGTACTGAGAGAGGAGTGGGTTTGTGTGTCTGTCTTCCACAGTGTGGGTGTGTCATAGATGTGACCTTGATGTAAGGAGATATCGAATGAGTTGTTTTTCAGGGGACAAATAAGAGCTCACTAAATATAAAACACAAATCGAAATACTTTACAAATGTACTGTATATTATTCCCATTATAGCTGGTGATTTAAGTTAGAAATGTTTGTAATAATAAAACTTCATCTCTATTTGTATTTCTGCAAATAGCATATGAATAATGAAACCTGTTGATTTTGCTCAAGCCAAATGTGCACATCTGCTTTTCACTGTTATTTTGCATTGACCAACACGTACATTCCAACCATAAATCATGTAATGAATCATCTCTCAGGCTCTGGCTTGTCCGTGTACATTTGCACTGATGCATGTAGTTTCTTTCTTACAGTGCTGAACATGGCATCAGTGCTTCAGAAGCTTATCACCCCCCTCGTCAGTGGAGCAGCTGAGCCTCCCAGGAACAAGGTGACGGTGGTGGGAGTGGGTCAGGTGGGCATGGCGTGTGCCGTCAGCATCCTGTTGCAGGTAAGACTTCTGTACTCTTGCATAGTACTGTTTATACTGAACCCAGGTACGGAGGAGCTCAGTCAGCCTTATCCAGAGTGATTCATAGAAATTATAAACAGGTGAATGCGAAATGACACGATGAACTATTTTTGAAGGACCATAGGCTGTTGCTAGCTTATTCAAGTGATTCAGTCTGACACTAAGACTGTAAAGAAAAGCAAAACAAATTCAACAAAACCACTACAAGAAAAGACACAAGGAAGTCGATTTGCTTAGCTGGAGAAATTCCTAAGAACAAAATTTGAAAATTAATACTTCTCTCGGTTTAATGTGTAAATAATTGGTGGTAAATATTTAAGCTTTTACAATACAGTAGATTATGTGAAGGGCCTTTAAATGATTATCAACAAATTCAGAAAACATGGAAATCAGACTGGAGTTAGTGCTGCCACGTTATAACCAAGAGTCCCTGGTTAAATATTGAGCTTGAGTTACGGTTTATGCAGTTATTAACATTATTCTATGTGATTTCCTCTGGGTTCTCTGATTTCCTCCCACCTCCAAAAAACCTGCCAGTGGTTCAGTTACCCTGAATTGTCCCTAGGTTTGGATGTGTGTGTGCTTGGTGTGCTGTGGATGACTTTGTGTACCAGGAACCAGGCTATATTCCTGCCTCACCCCCAATTTTCCCAGGAACGATTCAGATCTACTGTGACCCTGACCAAGGTAATGTGGATACTGAAGTATAAATGAGGTCAGACTGTTCTCTCCTATTGCTGTGTAGGAATTAGCTGATGAGCTGGCTCTGGTGGATGTGATGGAAGACAAGCTAAAAGGAGAGATGTTGGACCTGCAGCATGGAAGTCTCTTTTTCAAAACTCCTAAAATTGTCTCAGGAAAAGGTCAGTGTTACTAGTAACAGTAGGGACCAGCCCCTGCTATAATGCAGGTAATTGTGTATTAAAAACCTTGACTCTAAAATGACTCTCACAGTTGCTCATGTTTCCACAGATTACTCAGTAACAGCAAACTCACGCATTGTGGTGGTGACAGCAGGTGTACGTCAGCAGGAGGGTGAAAGCAGGCTTAACCTGGTCCAGAGGAACATCAATGTCTTCAAGCACATAATCCCACAAATAATCAAATACAGCCCCAACTGTATCCTCATTGTTGTGTCTAACCCAGGTACTCAAACAGCTTCTTGTAAATATTAAAAGATTAAATGCAAAACTTTTACACTGGTAATCCCAAGTTGGGTGTGTATGCAGTGGATGTTCTGACCTATGTAACCTGGAAGCTGAGTGGTCTACCTAAACACCGCATCATTGGCAGTGGCACAAACTTGGATTCTGCACGTTTTCGGTACTTAATGGCGGAACGACTGGGAATTCATCCTAGCAGCTTTAACGGCTGGATTCTGGGAGAACACGGTGATTCTAGTGGTAAGACAGCAGCAGAATCATTATGTCTTTCCTAAAAACTTTTCTGTTTGCAGTTGTTCTGACGCACACAGATGCTAGCAGATGCTCTTTATTATCAGGAAGTCGTATGAATGAGGTGGGACAAGTTTCCGTTTTCTCTGTTTGCACCTATTCCTAATCAAAAAAAAAAAAATTCCATTTATTTCCTAGTTCCTGTTTGGAGTGGTGCAAATGTAGCAGGTGTGAACCTCCAGAAACTGAACCCAGACATTGGCAAAGCCAGTGACAAGGAGAGCTGGAAAGAAACTCACAAGATGGTAGTTGATAGGTATGTTAAATGACAAACATTAAAATTGGATGTAAATGATTTGACCACCATAGAAACTGCAATGTTATGGTTCTGTGTATTTGTGCTGATTATCTGCAGTGCCTATGAGGTGATCAGACTGAAAGGCTACACGAACTGGGCTATTGGACTGAGTGTAGCAGATCTGACAGAGAGCCTCATTAAAAACCTGAACAGAGTTCATCCCATTTCTACTATGGTCAAGGTTAGTTGCTAATACATGAAAGATACATGTAGTACCTTGAAAAGTTAAAAGATTAAGCTACATGATTGACATTTTCATAACCTTATTTTAAATCAATGTGACTGGATGCTGGTGAATCCGGATGTTCTCCTGTATGTATAGACAAACAAGGAGGACAAAAATCCAAAACTGGAATGTGAGCAGTTCATAAATATTTATTTCCATTGCTCAGTATTTGACTTAAAAAAAACAACACACATTCCCTACTCCCCTCTACAAAATCTTTTGAGTAGTGTCATGTTAGTTGGAGAGCATTTTGAGGTCTCACAAGCCACCACACATGGATTAGGGACAGGATTCTGACCAGGACATCCAAGGGCATTTTAGTTATTTGTGGTGTTCTCCTCCTGAAGTGCACTTCATTCTAAGTTGAGACAGGAATTCTATCTATTTTAATCTATTTTTGCTTTTGAGACAGGAACTCCTATCAGCACTTGCCACACTTCCAGTTTCTACTGCTAAAAAGCATCTGCATAATCAGTGACAGCTAGTTGTCATTATTATTGCATTAATTATCTGTAATTCTCTGGTACTGTTAGGAAACCACTAATTTAGCTTGATTTTAAGTTTTTCCACCAAAGGAAGTTTGGGAAATTGGAAGATAGTTATAGAGTTATGAAGTAATATTGTTTTTTTGTTGTTTGTTTTTGTTTTTATAGTGGCTGTAATAAATAGTATTAAGTGTGCCTTCTCAGGCACCACTGATGGCTTGTTAAAGATATGTCTAGGCTGCAATAAATTCACTGCTTTAGACACCAAATATAGGAGGATTTTCACTCATGTAACTTGCCTATGTAGACCAGCCAGCCCTATACATAACAATTCTACAGTTACTAACCTTTACTCAAAGTGATGATGCTAATAATAATAATGATAATAAATAAACCATATTAGATTCACACCACAAATGCCAGTTTCACTTTTAAAGCCAAAAAGTCAAATTTAACCTTTGAATTACAAATAATTTTAATCTGACTGTTTTGTTTTTTAATTTTTAATAAATAGTAGGAAAGCATTTTTTCCCTTTTCATTTGATGTTTTTCTGTTGTTGTTTTTTTGTTTGTTTGTTTTTTTTGTTTGTTTTTTTTAACAGCATTAAGCCAACCCACTTATCTGAAGCAACTTACATTTTATCTAATTTTTTATACATCTGAGCAGTTGAGAGTTAAGGGCCTTGCTTAA
>JAOTRN010000009.1:9043314-9057355 GCA_028566695.1 Bagroides melapterus
GTGTGTGCGTGCCGCACCCATGCCTACAGACTTTGTGCGTAGCAGATTCTAGCATTGCTATGAACGTTCTTTCTACTTTTAAAATTCTCTGAGGGTGTATTTTAGGGTTAAAAACAAAAGGCAAATTTACATCTCAAATCCACTCCAGTATCTGTTTTCTTATGGGACATATGCAGTAATAGGTTTGTAGAATAGTAGTACATTTTTAGCATCCTTGCCATGAGCTGAAGTTCATTATGAGTTGTGTCTAACTTAGTTTTAACTGAAGTGCAGATTTGTGCACAGGAAAATGAATGTGTTTTGGTCTAGTTAGGGGACTAAACGTTTAGACCAGAAATGTGTAATACAGACTTTAGCCGGCTGATATGTACTGTATAAATTTGTAATTATGTCTCAGGATTTTATTGTTTACTCATGAGTCTCAATATGAGTCTTAATGTTACAGATAATTCATTGTCTTACAGTCCTTATATGGATCACATTTCCACCTTTCTTTGTTGCTTTAATAAAATTAACCCGTGTTTATTATTCTACAGTGTGTAACTCATCATTTGTTGCCCATCTACACCACAAGTTTTGTAACTACACAGTTATTAATGTTGGCTGGCCAAGCAAAATACACACCCAAGTCAGGAATAAAACACAACCTGTTGGCTGTGCTTTTATACGAAAATAGAGTAACAATGCCTTACATGAAGCAGAGTTACTATTACAACCCAGAAGTAGGTGTTACCAGCCTCTCTCTTTTTTTTTTAATCGCTTGAAGTAAATAAGACCCTTATTGATAATTGTAAACTCGCTGACACAAGACTCCTTCCAAACATGTTAATTAAACTTTGTCACTATGTCAACGAGTATAGTCTTTTGTGTTAAATGTTTTTTTCTCTTATTATTTTCAGCCTTATTTGTCCGTATAAACGATGAGCTGTTACTATTGAGTCCACTGTGAATACAACTAAAAAATAATAACAGAGGCTAAATGAAGGTTTGCGTTAGCACGGTTAAATTGTACCGTGGCAAGCTTGTGACATTATTGCGCATGCGCGGAACAATCACGCACCACAAGCGCCAAACAAAACTGTTCACTGTTTATTAGAGCTGCGGTCTGGATGTGTAGTCAATGTATAGTCAAGCGCAGCGCGTGCAGCCCTGTCTGACCAATAGGAAGCGCTGTTGCTAGGAGCGCTGTGTCGCAAGCCAATGGAAAGCATCTTTCTCGGCACAGGCGAGGAGGGCAGGGTTGGATGTTGGACCACCTTGAATGGGTATCGGATCCAAATACTACAAGTTAGTTCTCAGTCTTAATTATAGTAAGATTTACGGGCCGTACGGTGTGTGTCCTGATAGAGATGGGGGGCAGCAGCAGCTCCAGACATATCTCAGTGGAGTCCGAGGACGCAGAAGGGGTCGTGTTTGTGAAGGGCATTCGGGTGAGTTTAACGGAACAAAACTTCTTTATAGTTACAGTCTTTTCTTTCTGATTAAATACGGCAAAGTTTAGCTTGTTGAATTACATCCCGCAATAAAAGCCCAGCTAGCAGTTTATTTGGGGTACACTGTCGGTGGGTGTGGCAGGTATTTAAACTCATTACTCTAACAGAGTCTGGTTTAGTAAAGGTACAAAATGTAATGTTTAGCACAGCCGGACACGGTGACGTAACCAGCGACCGATATTATTATTATTATTATTATTAGTAGTAGTAGTAGTAGTAGTAGTAGTATGTCTTCTGTTGTATCATATACTTTATATATCTCATTTGAAAAGGGGTCCAGAAACCCTTTGAAAGCTTGACACACTAAACTTCCAGGGGACATTTAGGAACTCAATTTTCTATGTCCTCTAAGTTGTTTTTCTTTTTACATATGGTCGGCAGCTGACCGGTAGAGTGATTGATCGACTGAGGGAGCCTCCACCAGTCCAGCATTCTCAAACCAAAAGCTCAAAATGTCCTCAAGTAGATCAGCTCTTAGCCCATCAGAGTGAGACATTTACCCCTACTGAGCTTTTGGCACCAAAACTGTCCCAACCTCCTTCTTATGCCAGTGCACTGGTACCACCACATCTGCAGGAGTCTGTTAGTCCATTTGTTCCTCTAGTGTCAGTGAGTCAGGAGACTCCAACATCACATAAGTCAACACCCACTGTTCCCTCAGACACTCATACTGCACCTGAGTCTGCTCCTGCTCCTGTGCCTTCAGTTCAAGAACATGTAATATCCATGTCCCCTGAATCTGTACCTCAAGCCCTACCTGCTGAACCCTCACCAGTAACCACGTCACCATTAAGTGTCACTGAACCTGTGGCAATGCCTCTACCTGCTGAGCCTGTACCTGTAGTATTGTCACATTCTGCTGAAGCTGTGGACATTTCTCCACCTCTGATTCCAATTACTGATACTATGCCTTCTCCTTCACCTAGTGAACCAATAGCCACACCTGTTGAAGCCCCAACTATGTTATTAACTAATGATGTGCTCACAGCTCCACCTGTTGAAGCCATACACATGCCTCCAAATGTTGATACAGGTTCCATACATGTTGAATCATCTGTCCCATCTACACCTACTCTGACACTAGATGCAACTATTTCAGTTGAACAGCTTGAGCAGCCTACAACACCTACCTCTGAGCCGGTGGCTAAGATTGAATTGCCACTTTTACCTTTTACACTATTCACATCTCCTACCGAATCAGTGGAAATTCCAACAGACATTCCACCTGCACCTGTCAAGTCCAGTGACTTGTCCAGCAACCTGGAGGAGCTGCTGCCTACTCCACCCACTTCTGCGCTAGCTGTGACCTGTGAAGGTTCCTCAGTGGGGCAGATTGGACACCCTTCTAATCAACATGCCTCAGCACCTGTTGATCCAGCCATTGCACCAGTTCTGCCTCCTCTGACTGAAACAGTGGATCCACGTTGTTCTCCACAGGCTGTGGGTAAGGCTTGATCAGGTTAATGTGCTCTCATGATTTTTCTAGGTCCTCGTATCTAAAATGTGCTTTTCCTTAAATATCTTTAAGCCTTTGTTCTCCAAGGGCAACAGTTATGCTGTCTCTTGTATTTAGTCAATGAGGAAGACCTGAGGAAGCAGATCAGAGATGAACTGCAGAAACTCCTACAAGAAGAGATAAAGATGGCAAAGCAAAAGATCCATAAGCAGTAAGTGCATGAAGATATAGCAATTCTAACATCAAGTATGCATTTCTGTCTGTTGTCTCTGCTTATTAAATGCGCATTTTGTGTGTGTGTTTCAGGTTGGAGGAGGAGAAAGCTAAGGCTGAGGCAGAAGCTCAGGCCAAAGCTCAGCAGCAGATCCAGAAAGATGTTCAGAAGATCCTGGAGAAAGAACAACTAACCCTTCAGCAGACTCTAAAAGATGTTATTATTCAGGAGCGCAAGAAAATTCAGCATGAGCAGCTTGCAAGCCAGTATTATGTAAGACATACTGAGATCATTGCACATGCACAACATGCAGAGCGAGCTTTAACACATTTGCTGTTCTAGACAAGCTACAATCCCTTTAACCAATTTCTTTGCAAAAATGTGCCACGTCTGCAACACTTAGAATTACACCTGCTAAAGTGAGCGTAAAAGAGGGCAGCCTCTTTTCTTCTGTGCAACTGGAAATGTCACCCATTTGTTTCTGAAAATAAACTGAAATATAATGACCTTTATGGCTTTTTATAAACAGATCAAATCTAAGCAAACAACAAGATTCCTTATTCATCAGTTTCACTTTTTGCACATTTCACTGTTGAAACTCACCTCTTGTTGGAGTAGCTACTGTAGTATCAGATCTATTCAGTTATCTTGTTCTCCCCATGTCTGCTTGGGTTTAACTTTCTAGGCTCCACAGCCTGACTCTGACCAGGATAAAGTGGTTACTGAAAATAAATGAATAGCAAAAAAACATAAAAGAGAGAATTTCATGGCATTTCATCAGTTTTTTTTTTTGGCGATTATCTGGAGTAGGGTGTAGTCCTGCTTAACTCCTTGCATCCAGTCACACCATGACACTGACCAGAATACTACATACACTTATTAAACCTGCTTAAATGGTTTATAACTACCCCTCACCTTAACACAGACATTATGCCCCATGTAAGTTTCACTCTCTTTACAGAGAAAGAAGTGTTATGATTTGAATTTTAAACTGTCTTTAAATAATTCTAATCTTGCACTGGAGTTAACCAAGAAGTGCATTGTTGCTTAGAAACCATCATCTGAAAGCTGTGAGAGGAGATTATAGTTTCACCATTTAACAGATGCCAAATTTTTATACAGTTAATAAACGCACTTTGTTAAAATGCCTGAATCTTTTTACTTTCCCTTTCCCTCTCTCTTATTCTTTTTTCTTCTTTTTCTTTTTTCTATTTCTGATCCTGCATTTCAGTGGATGGAAAGGAAGGTAGGTGCAGATGGTCCTGCATACAGCATGCTTTGTTACTGTCACTCCCAAATCTTCCTAAATTGTTCTCCTAGACTGAGGTTCTCTGTGTAAAATATCAGCTACATTCAACTAGTGCATGAGGGTCAATGCTCCCTTCTATTTGCTCCATATCCCATAGCGATATTGTTATTGAAAATGACTCCAGTAATTAGGTAGCTTAATATAGAGTCCCAGCAGAGTTGTTCTCTTTGTGTAACAAGTCAGTGTTTCAGAAACAGATTCAGAAGCTGGGGGAGAAGGAGAGAGACCTGGCAAAGCAGGACTCGATGTACAATGAACAGATTGCCAAGCTTGAGGAGAAGGTAAGAATCTTGTGCATTATGATGGTATGAAAAACAACAATCATATCAATCGTGCCCACATTCTTGGTATGTCCTTTGTTTTTTCTCATGCAGACTGCAAAGCTCACCAGAATCACAGCAGAGAGTTTCAAAAAGGGTCTGGAGGAAACTCAAAAACGTTTCAAGTGAGTGACTCTGAGCATGTCCTCTGTACTCAAATTCACTTAGCATGTTCCCAAAACATTTAGAAAGTCAAATCTTACTTTTTGTACCATTTTGCTGTTGCAGAATCAAGTGGTAAAAAAATCATGCTAAAGTAAACTTAATAAAAAAAGAAACTGAAAACTCTCCACCCATAATCTATTTACACTACAAAAATGACATCTTTGCAAGTGAAAACATCTTGAATCTAGCATTTCTTATAAATAGATTACAAGAAACCAAATCTAACATCATTTAAGACCTATTTCAAGACATATTTTAATATTTGTAAGCTTTTCATTTTCTTGTTCTAGCAGGTTATTTTGCTAAATCCAGGCATTAATATCTAAAAAGAAGCAAAACTGTCTGAATGTAGGAAAAGAAAAATTAAACAATTACTGCATTTGGCAGACGCCCTTATTCAGAGCAACGTACATTTTCTTTCATTTGAAGTTTAAGGGCCTTGCTCAGGGGCCCAGCAGTGGCATTTTGGTGGACCTGGGATTTGAACTAATAACCTTCTGATCTGTAATAGCCATTAAATAACCAGTAGTTGTAAAAATAGTCTTAATGCTTAGCGTTAACTAGATAAATATGACTAGATTCCAGATATTGTCACAAAGATCTCTTTTTTGCACCCTATGTGTGGGTATAGATGATGAGTTACTTTTAAGTAATGTCTAAAAAAAAGGACAAGGACTTGGCATGGGATTACTGCACACTGGCCCTAGATTGTAAATTACAACTACTCTGTCTAATGGGAGATGATATAATTATAAATCTCTCTCTCTCTCTCCCTCTCCCTCTCCCTCTCCCTCTCTCTGTAGGAGTTACCAGATTAAGCCAGTTTGCTCAGAGCTACAGAGTGAGATTTTGAAATGTTATTTGCAAAATACTGGCCAGACTCTGACATGCTCCAATATTGCCTCGCAGTATGTGAAGTGTGTGAACAACGTTAAACAGGTACTACATAACTTCATTTGGTATAAAATGAATTTTCGTATTATTTCCTGCCTCTTATGCAAAAATTAGGTGAAAGTCTGATGATTACATCATAGTGTATTCGAGTTTACCCTTTGAAAAGAGATTGTTTTAATATTTTTAGTATGAAATAGGAACGCTTGTGTTTTTTGACTCACAGTCTCAGTATGTGATTTCTCTTTCTCCAGAATAAGAAGGTGAGCACAGGGGGTTAAAGCTATTTCCATGATGAACATTACATTTACGGTAGAAGAAACAACCCAACAGAGAGGAGACAAGCATTACAAGCAAGTTAATGCAGCTGTGCACCTTGCCTTCATTCTAACTGTGTTATTAGTGTAATGAAAATGCAAAGCATGGGGTTCATAAACATGCTGTCAGCATGATTTAGTACAATTCACATGATATATTCTGACCCACCGTCAGTGGGTGTTTGACAATAAAAGCGCTCGTACAGTTCATGGGAAGGAGAAGTCACTGTGCCTTGATTCTACTTTTTGCTCATCTGAAAAAAGTGGACTGAAGCCTATTTTGTTATTTCTAGAGATCTCTATGATATTGCCTGTGAAGGAAGAACATGAAATACCCTCATTAAATAGTCAACAGTGTTCTAGACTCGTTGCTTGTGAAGTTGTGAAGATGCATGTCATTTGCAATTTAAATGGCGTGAGTGGGAGTGCGTGTGGAGCTGACCTGTATTTCAGAGGGAGACCTCTGCCAAGTCAGAAGCATCTTTTAAAATGTCTCCACAAGGCTGTGCTGTGGTTTACAGATTTCACTCCTCATCCATTCTACACGATGAAACCTTATCTCTTCTGAAGCACTCAAAAAGCTCGATGTTTACATCACCAATCAGTGTTACAACATGTGTTATTCAATACAGATGTGTGATATGCAACGTGCTAATTAGTCCAAAAAAGGCACATCAATTCAATAATGTACTGCAACAAAGGCAAGACAGAGATTCGAAGACTCGAATGTAACGAAATGCAGAGTTTTAGGGCAGCGTCCCACTTCACTCCACCTGTATAACACTTTTGTTATTATCCATTAAAGCTGTCAGATGCGCTCCCACACTCCCACACACTCGCACAGAACAATCACACAACATCACACATTCCCTCGCTCACTTGGTTTCACACATGCCCGCGATTACACATGCGAAGCAGCCCTACTGAAATATGTTCACTCTCTTCTCTGTTTAAGCTAAAAAAGAGCAAGACAGGAGCTGCATCTGACATTTAAGACTAAAACTCTAGAAACATGAAGTGAGGAGCTCATTTTGTGCTAATGACCTTTTTTGATTGCTCTGAAAAACCAAACATTATGAAAGTCAATAGAGGCCATGCTGGCTAGGTTGAATTCCTTATTACATTTTTGGCTGTCAAAACAAAAGTGACCTTGATCAGACAGGGAGCTCAGGCATTTTATTAAGACATGCAATGCTCCAGCACATAAACAGCTGGGCTCAAAAATAGGACCTGGCCCCCTGAGGTAGTGAGAAACAGTTCTCATATGGGTGTCTGTGTATGAAAAACAGACAAAATCCTAAACACAAGCAACCTGCTTTTGCTTGAGGGAAATTGATTATTGAATTTTTCCCATAATTTATATGCCTCTGGGATGGAAAGCTCTAAATTTAAGCTTCCACTGCCTATTTAACATTGATCTTCCCCTGTGTGATGCAGGACAAGCCATTGCCACATGGCTTACTGTAATATTGATGTGGAGGCCATCCTAATTTAAGCTCATTTACTTAGTCTGGATGCCCTTCAATATTGGAAAGAAAACACGAGTTTGTGCACTGAATACTCCAATGTCCTTGAACAGAAGAGCAAATTGTCTGTGTCTGTGGAAAATAAGGCGAATGACTCTCCAGTCTTCTATTACATTCTGCAGTGTTGAAATAAACCAGTCATTCCTCTTGCTTGCAAGTCACTTTGTGTAAGGCATGAAGCCAGTTACTTGATGCTCAGGTGATCTTTGCTTGCTTGCATTTTTGGCTACAGCTAACTGTGTTCATAGTAATTTGCTAAATAGTCATTTGAATAATGACTTACTAGTCCAAGAGGAGAACATAAAGGGGGAAGAGGACAACATAAAAGTGATATTACAGCAGCAAGGGTCAAAGGTGATGCTTTCTGACGGACAGAGCTGCAATGGTATGTGTGTTGAAACCCAGAGAGAAGCTTTTGCCTAATTTATTACAAATACTTGTATGTGGTGCCTATGTATTCTAATATTTATACATATAGTATTTTATGTGTGCATATATACATCTCAGTTATTGAATTATATATACAGTGTTATAAAAACATGCAGTTTTCAACAGCACAGTGAATGTCATACTAGTATACTAAATTTGAAGTTCATATAAATAGTAATAAACTGATATTAATTCATATATTCACATCTAATGCAGTTCCATCTATAGCACACACTTGAGTCAGTTGAGTTGAGTCTTTCCACTATGAGCATAATGAAGATTTTTAAAAGTTCAGTTTTTGAGGCTACAATGTGTACTGGTGTTCCTGCAGGTACTGGTATTTAGTCAACATCCTCTGATGATAGACACTTTTGTTTGGCTTCATGATCCTCAAATGTCACTTTTTTGTTCCGCTTTGGATCAATCCATGAGTTTTTTATGACTGAATTGGTGGGCATCGGATCTGTCTCGATGATGGACACCACCCGTTTTTTCATCTTACTTTTTAGAACCTTTTGAAATTTCTGCCGTGTGAAAGCATAGAGGAGCGGATGGAAGACTGTTGTTCCATACGCCATGACCAGGAGGCCCAGACGTAGCTTCACATTGAGGTCACTGGGGCCTGTGCTGAGGATGATGCTGTTTAGAACAGTAATAGGGGTCCAGCACAGCAGAAAAGTGGAGATGATAAGGAGTGACATGCGGAACACCCGCTTCTGTCTCTCCCGCCGCTCGCGGTGCCGTTTCACAGCTCGCCGCAGGGCAATGATCACAGACACTGAGGTTCTCATGCCCAGTGGTACATTGCGGTTCCCACTGCTGCCCTGAGAGCCATCTGTGACTTCAGGCAACTGCTGTTGTGAGGACGACATGAGTGAGATGTTCTTTTTCCATCGCATCTTCTTCTTCTTCTGTGAGGCGTGGAAGCGCGTTCCAATACGGATGTTTAACGCTTGCAGGATTTTAGAGTAAGTGACCAGCATGACCACAGCAGTGAAGCAGAAAATAGGGATCTGTGCAACCAGGTGGTAATACAGACCTAACTCAGTGTAGTACTCATTAACATGCACTACAGCAGTCTGGTTGGCTTTGGTTGGCTCTGGTCCAAAGAAGCCCACCTCAATGAAGGGCACCAGGAAACTAAGAAAAGACAGCACCCAGATACCCCCCAACAGAGCAACTGCTCGTCCCATGGTCAGTACACGATTAGCTGGTTTGACAGAGATATCATAGCGATCAAGTGTGATGGCTAGCACGTTTGCTGCTGTGGCCACGCTAGCAAAGGACACGCAGGCCTCATGGAAACAGCAGACCAGCACAGTGTCACCTTGTAGTGAGAGAAGCAGCACAACGATGGTCAGCGGGATGCAGCACACACACACCAGCACATCGAGCACATGCAGGTTCATGGTCACGATGTTGCTAACAGAGTTGACCAGGTTGGACTTCATGCAGTACAAGACGAGCACAGTGAGGTTGCTGCTCAGGCCCAGCACTATCTCTAGCATCAGGAAGCCAGTTAGGGAGACCTGGAAGCTGAGGGGGTAGGGGTGAGGTTCGTCCGCCGTCATGGCTGGGCTTACGGTCTCCGTGATGTCCAAGACTGTAACGTTACTCATGGTGCCTTTTTCCTCCTGTGTTGAAGGGATAGGCCTGTGCATTATCCTGTTCCAAAGAAATGGGGACAGAATTAGAACAGAAAATCAGGACAATATGATAGAGATTAAATGTTCAAATGATCAAATATAGCATACTGAAATATACTTATGAGTGATCACCTGTAAGGAGATTGTGGTATAATTATAAATGCAATATTAATGATATATTCTCTTGGGTACACAAGTAACTACAAATATGCTTGTAGTTTATTGTTTCTAACATTGATAGCTTCAGTTTGTTGTTAGACTATGGTCTTCCACAGCAATGAAATGTTGTGTGTTTTATCTAGTTTTTCTCAACTTGATAAATGCAATACACTGAAAACAAGAAGGAATAAGAAACAGACAGGGGAAGAGATTTTTGGAAAGCCACCTTAAAAACATCAAGAGCTACAGGCACAAATGACAGTAACTTTTTGTAATTTCATTTTTAAAATAAAAATCCAGTCACCTTCAGTTCAATAGGTAAAAAGTATTTTCACAGCATCTTGTTGATGGTCTCAGGATAAATGTATAATCAAATTATTCCATGTGATGGCTTCTTACTACAAAGTATAACTATGTGGATCTTTTCTTGTTTATGACTTTGGCAGTGTGTATTTGTTCAAAGAGGAAGACCAAGAGCAGAGGCAAAGGGCTGGGGGTTGGGTGTGAGGACAGCACGTATTATATAAAGCAGCTTCAAGGTCGTGTATGGACACTGATGGCCACATAGAGCTCAAGGTAACATTAACAAACAAACAATCAGGTTTAGGGGCAGAATTGAACTTAGGATAACATTTTGTAATTGTCTTCAGATATACAATACAATATCCTAATAATAAAAAATTAACTCATAGAAACTTACCCCTCTCCAGAGCTCTGTCTTTCTCAGTAGCCACAACGTGTGGTTGGCCCAGAAGATGCTGGGTGGAGTCCAAGTCGAACATCACACCCAAGCATTTTCAAAGGAGAGTTTTGCACCTTTTGTAATCCTTGTAGTCCAGCAGGGAATTCACATCTCCTGGTTTCCACAATAGGCTGGCTCTTCTTTATTTTTTTAATCAAAATGACTGCAACACTTGGGTCACAGCCATGTTCTGGTTTAACAGTATTAGGCCAGTATCCACATTCCCTGTGGGTCATGGATAAAACTGTCCTATATCTCTCCCACTTAGAAACCCCTCTCTGTCCCCATTTCATACAATTGGATACAGTACTAAAACCCATAAAGGATATCCAGCGAATTGTTTTTGAATGATTCAGAGCAAAGTTCACGTGTTGATCTATTAATACATCCACTTCAGGTTTAAAAATAACAGTCTTTAAAGCTTCAGATGCTTCCAGATTTTCATCGGCTTCAAATGACCCTGTCCTATATCAATGTGCCTTTCTGTTTCCTGCACTGTATTCCCCGTAATTAAGATTTTATGGACCAAGCACGGTGATAAGTCCTTATTGATTTGCTGTTGTTGATTTACATAAGCCTCCACCAAGGAAACCAAGGTCACAGTATTGGTGAGGTCAGCCCTTACGAGTGGTTATGTGTGTGCGTGTGTGTATGTGGAGGGGGGACTTTCATCCCCCTTGTTAACAGTAGCCCATAAATCCAGATTTTGTCATTGCTGTGGCGAGTAATAAATCCATCCCCTTCTATTGAAGTGCATTTAGTTATTTATTTCATGCCACTGTTTTGCTTGTTCATGTAAATGACAATTTCCATCTCCAGTATAAGCTCCACTGAGCAATCTGGATTCATATGCTTCATATAAGTCAACTTATACAGTGGATAAATGATGCGTCTTATTGCCATGGGTCCGGTCTTGGCAAATTTCCAGAAGTTTTGGACTGGTGCTTGTGTGGATCATGCATTGCCTCAAAAGCATCTTCCTTTTCAGCTCCATTTCTCCAGATGCCTGACAGAGGAAGACAGAGCAGAAAAGCCTCGATGAACAAAACCTACACTAAGGCTGTCACCAATCCCTGATGAAAGAACAGTCATGCATTACCCATACATGCTCCTGTTGTAGGCTGAGGAAGTGCATTGCCTCTGGATTTGATTATGGTCTCTGTTAAGGTAAGCGAAAGGACAGCTAGGGAGCTGCAGAGGATAAGGACCAGAAGCTTGCATCTACTATACATGCACACAGTTTCCCACCGTGAGCAAGTCCTTTTTAGGAAAGGTGTATGTGTTCCTAAACTGAGGCCCAAATCACTCTAACTGTGCATTTTTCTGTGCATATTTCTCTGGATTTTAAAAATAACATTTAATAAAGTTTTTGGATTAGGGTTTTTTAAATTTTTTTAAAATTTTAAAATAAATAATTTTTTTTTTTTAAAAACAGGTTAAACTGTAAAATTCACCTCCAAACACCATAGCCTATCTCTTATTGATGATAAAAAGACAATCTGATGGTGAGCAAAAGCAAAATCCACATTGGAGAATTTTGAGTGTGAATTAGAAGCTACTGAAGACTATTTGTATACTACAGGAAGCTCAACATTATCCAGCAAAAAAGCACAGGATATGCATTCCCCCCTCTATCTTTCAAAGAAGAGCTGGTGTATCCATGGGAACCCAAACTCATGAGCTCTGCTTTCTCAAATAACACCTCACTACATTAGTTCACAGTGTAATAAAAAAAAAGTGTAATAAATAAAAAAGTGACTTTTGAAGATCATCACAGCAAATGAACATCATTCTTATTAGTCAAGGTTGTTGATGTCACAAACTTACCTGTAATATAATGGAAGTCCGAGCAGGTACCTCTTTCATAAGAATCTTACAAATCCCAAGTGGTATAAAAGGAAATATGTTGCTTAAGGGTTTCGCTACGGTATTTCCCTGAGGTTTCCAGAGTCCTGGAGATGAACATTAAACATTCATAGTCCTTTCATCATCCAAACAGTCAAGTGTGCCAAGAAAATGAGAATACACAGGCAAACACAGGCAGTCCTCGCACTTTCTTGTCCTGTCTTCCTTATCCCTGCTTTCTGTCTCGCTTTTCCTCTATTACACACATGTATACATGAACACACATTGCCCTCTTTATCTCTGCTTCGCTCTTCACGCTGTGGCGTGTGTCAGTGTGTGTGTGTGAAAGCTTGGCTCATCTACCCCAGCACGCTGTTGCACACTCTCACCCCACTCCTACTCTCTCTCTCTCTCTCTCTCTCTCTCTCTCTCTCTCTCTCTATCTCTCTCTCACTGCGGAGGTTTTGCAGTGCTACTCTCCGTCCTGATTGGTTTGTTATAATGGAGTTAACCCCTTTGTCTCCTGCAAGGGGAAAGCACTCCTGCTTTTGTTTTTCACCAATTTTCGCCAGGCTTTAATGGTGATGTGTGCTAGAGATATGCTTGTGATCTGTATGACGCTTGAACTAGTGAGCACATGGTATTTGATCACCTGTTTTTTCGATGCTCATATTCCATGATCAAAATGGATAGTTTTCCTCAGGGGTGAAGGGGACAAAGAGGGTATAACTGATGATCAGATTACTTTTGGAGTGTGTGTGTGTGTGTTCAGTTGATTTGTGTGTGCATTAATACAGAGAGGGTGCCTGATTGATAGCTTCAATTATGTTGGCCTGTCACTTGGCAGAGGGACCCGTCAACTTCAATTCATTTTGCATGGCTCATTTGCCAGGTGAGCTAAAAGCTAGGGGGTGGGGCACAGCTTCTCGTCTGAAGAGACAGTTACAGCATGCGTGTATGTGTGTGCACTGTGTCCACAGTTTAATTTAAAGCACTGCTAGCTGTAAACCCACGCTGTTCTTCCTCCCACTCCCAGCTCACATCAACAGAAGTTCCATGTAGTCAAGTAGGTGTACACGAATAAGCCATTACTACAGAAAACACTGCTGTTTGGGGATATAAAATGGAATTATCCTTTTTTTATCACTGATAATAAGTTACTTCTGCTAATATTTACATTTTATAGACAGGTATTTTTTAGCACTGGTTATGTAACTGTGCATAAAGTTGCATAAAAATGTCATTACAGAAAAGTTAGTATGTTTACATAGTGTACATATATGCTCTTACAGTGGGGGAAACATCTTTGGAAGGCAGGTAGTGTATTATTAAGTGGCACATATTCTTCTCTGCTAAAGGCATTGCACTTCCTAACTTTTCACTAAAGACAGACTCAATATTTCATTTTCACATTAATATTTCAGTTGGATTTTCCTGCAGTCCCCAGACGTTTCTGACTGATATTCTGTTATTCTGACTCATTTTTCTTCCCCTTTGTTCTGCCCTGAGTGTTAGAGAGAGAGAGAGAG
>JAOTRN010000009.1:9057455-9073867 GCA_028566695.1 Bagroides melapterus
TCTGACTGATATTCTGTTATTCTGACTCATTTTTCTTCCCCTTTGTTCTGCCCTGAGTGTTAGAGAGAGAGAGAGAGTTCTAGCTCTATGTTAATAATTTTATATAATCTTATATAGTATATTAAGGTATGATTTTTTTAAATAACAACACAGTCTGAAATATTTCTTATATATACCAAGTGAACTTTTTTATTATTTATTAACACAACATATTGACACATGTTTTTTGAAATGCTTATTCTCACATTTAATGTTGGGAAACTTCTCTAACATGAGTTCCTGTTATTATGTACAATACAGCAGCTATAAACATCTCAGCAGCTTCTCTTTTTGCTTTCTCTTTTGAATTGAATAAGACAACAACACAGTTTGTCATTTTACTGACAAAACAGAAACACTGCATAGTCCTCTTCCATTAAAAATCTCATGTGATGGAAAACTGATACTGGGGAATCCAGTAATGGAGACACTTTTTAAAAATCTGTTTATTAGACTTAGATAATCTGGATTGTGTTTTATACAAGTTCCTGTATATGAGCTATTGTAATGAGGCGTATGTTACTATAACCGCTACCAGAGCTGCTGTTATTGAGGTTTCTTAAACACCTATTGATTTGAGAATTCATCCATACTGTGATATATACAAGAAATGGCAATTACAAAACGACTTAGTAGGATTTCTATGATTAATATTTTTAACCCCTTAAAATCTCATACATATCATTATTCGGTTATTTCTCCTAATGTATATCATTCAGAAATGCCTCTACGACAGTGAACCACACAGGAGAAGGTTTGTAATAACAAGACTACTAAGGGGTTAAACAGCATTTGCTTTTAAATTGTAAGGAATTTAAATTTGCTGTTATATTTCATAGATTGCTCATCAGGGTGCAGTATCAAATTCTGAACATTATTACTTTTCTTTTAATAGTGAATTACAAGAAGGAGTATTGATGTTGGATTAATATAGGAACTGAGTGGAGTCGTGATCACACTCCTGCACTGACTCGTTTTTTTGTACTATTAAAGTTACTAAATGTGTAAATGCATTATTCAGAAGTGGATATTATAAATCCTGCCACACTTTACTAAAAGCAAGTTTACTTTTCCTTCAGAATGTTTGATGTTAAATCTTTCTCCCCTGCAGTATCTCTCCTGTGCACTGAAGCTGGAGGCAGTGGGATCCCCAGTAGATTAGCTGTTCGCTAATAAAGCTGCCTGCCTTCGTGTTACTGTGGAGGCTGACTGTGTTTTAATCAATGAGCTCTTAACACCCACTGTAAGACTGAGTACTATCTGAAGGAGCTAAACCTACATTGAGGGGATCCTGAAATATGAAAGAGAACATGCAAAAGTTAAAACTACGTTCCTTGAGAATATTTAGAGGGTTCTAGTTTTATAAATAGGATATTTGACCCTTTGTGTATAGTTCTACATAGTACCTTCCAGAATGAACCAAAAAAACTTAAGTGTGTTAAGCACAACCTCATTGTTTTTTTTGTTAGTGGACTTCTCCACCTCTTAAAAAGGTGTTAAGTATGAAAAGAGGGAAACTAACTTAACAGCTAAATAAAGTACTGAGTCACAGAGCTTGACATAATTCAGGTGTAATTTCATTAATATGCTCTTTGAGAACCTTGGAAAAAAGCCATTCATTTTAGACAGTTTAAATTACTGTCTCCTTCCCTCTCTATCATGTGCTCAACTCTAAACAGCCCACCTCACTAGACCACATAATTTAATTGTTGATGATTCCCATTGTTGGCTGTGACATTTAGTGTGCTCTCTTTCTCTTTAGCAAAGCACAAATGAGTTCTAATTTGACTAGGTTTTGAAGAGGTTCATAGAGGAAAAATGAAAAAGGACTACCAGATGAATTTTAATCCAAACCTGAATCTGAAATGAAACAGTGCTTAGTTGTTAAGTTTTTAATCTTCTAAATTGATTACACTGGGCAAATCTGTTCTATCTTTTGCTGGGGCAGAAAGGGAACGACTTCTGGGACATGCAGCACTTCCTGTGTCAGTAAGCTGTGTTTGTGCTGGGGTGTGAGAGAGCGGGGGAAGGCGTGGGAAAGTCTGCCTGCCGCACAGGACGCATTCACAAGGTCATCAACACGCTCTTCTTCTAGCCACGTCTGTTAGGGCCAACTGCAGCGTCATGCTGCGAAAAACAGAAGCCATGGTTCTAGGATTAGAGGCGATCATCACACAGACCTATGTGAAGGTTACTGTAGTGAAGACGTGCAACTTTAATCATATCAGTATGAGTTTATATTGTTTTGTTATCTAGATTTGACATTGATATGAGCTGCCTAAATTCCCCGTGGTGTTACTTTTCAGAGTGCCAATCAAAGCTATTTGTTCTGGCAAATTTAAATGTTCTGTCTTTAATTCCCAGATTCCAAAAAAGAACAACTGTATGCAGTATGGGATCAGGGGAACATAAGACAGCATATCAAATGAAGCTTAGCCATAAATAGGTACTAAAATGAAATGAATGGGATGTGAGTTCATCCATCATTATGTCAATGTACAGAGCCACGTGCAGTTTGCCTACTGTGGCCTCCCACAAAGTTGCGTGAAAATCTGCTTGTCTTTCCTCCCTAGGGAATGAGAAGTTTGAGAAGAATCACATGGGGAAATCACATGAACATCTCTACAAATATATGACATATGAACATCAGTGAAAGGGGTCATAAGTGGACATAGGTCCTTTTAGCTTTCTCACGTTTCCCCCTCACATATTTGTGGTACAAAGCTTTAGTGGTATAGTTTTCCCTCTCTGATTTATACTGTGATTAGATTTTTTCCCCCTAAGGTCAATCAATACCTCTGCAAGTGGTATTCCGTGTGAAACAGCTCTGTCTGACACATCATATACAAACGCACTGGGTACATTTGATGTTGTCCACAGTGCTCTTCACTGAACCTGGCTGATCCTTCAACCTTTGAGACATCTCCCTGGCTTCTCTTCAGAGGACCCTTGTTAATATTCAATGAGAACTATCTGCCACAGGGAGAGAATAAGCCAAGTCATGCATAAACATACACAGAGATTTAATTATATTCCTTGGTGAGAGCAATTGAAATTGCTATATGCATGATGTGAGGGAGCAAAGGGGAAATTAGATTTTGGAAGCACCTGGAAGTTAATGCTTTCGACACAGCACAGGGGGATTTGACTGGCATTAGGATTAGGATGCTCCAGTTACCAGAATTCACAAATATGAGGGATGTTAAGGTCAACAACTTTAGGAAGTATTGAGAAAATGAAGTTTGTTAAACAGGAAACATTGGGATTCGAACATCACACAGGTTAAATGAAAGAGAGGAAATGTGTGATGAAAAAGAAGTCCTGCTCTGTTTGTGAGTGTGAGTGGCAAGCAGGATCAGAATATGTGTTGACTGGTGAAGCATAGCAGCAAACAGGGATTTAGTATTCCACATGGAAGCTACCTATCTGAACTCGGTGCAGAAATCCAGCACTGTAAATTAGCTGTGCCTGAGAGCAGGGACTGGCCTCACGCCTCACATAAAAATCATACCAAGAAATATTTTATTTCGTTCTGCTATGGTGTGCAAAGGCATGAGGAATATCAGGTAAACTGAAATATAGCTCATTTACACTACACACACACACACTAGCCTTATCAATCATTTGCAAGGTAAATTTCTTTTCCTCATCCGTAGTTTCACCCAACAGGAACCTCCTTCCTAAATTCTCTTTCTTTGTACCTCATCGCGATTAGCTGATGAGCTTAATCTTTATTCTAAACCTTTTCTTTAAAAACAAGAAGGTCCCTCTGTTCTAAAAGAGCTATGGTTACTATCAAGATGAAGTATTGTTCTTTGTCATACCCTTTTCTACTTTTCTCCATTGAGTTATTTTTGTTCCCCTCCACCATATTCTATTGCATGGTCTATCTGTCTGGATGATGAAGCTGCATAGAAATTGAGGCTAATGTTTAAGTGCAGGTGTACGCTATTTATTATACATGAAAAGCAATTAATGATTGCACTTTCTAAATCAGAGATTAAAGCACAAATAACAACATTTCTACCTTAAATAGCAGTGTTCCTGAAATGGGCAAAAATAGAAAATCCTGACACTGTGCAATGCAATCCATCTAGTTCATTGTCATGGTTACTGTTCAGTCCTTGCACAAACAGTCTTATTATGTTGGCTTATGCCAGTGTGTCTGTGTACTTCCGTATACACATGCACACATGCGTACACTTCATTTATACCTTTTACTTCGGTGGTTTAACTTTCAGCTCTTACAAGCATTTATCAGCGCAGGCTCTCGAAGCGTGACAGTTGTAATGAACCTATTAAGCATGAAATTGAGTTTTGTGATCTAGAGAGGGAGGGAAAAGAGGGAGAGTGTATACACTCTTCATGTTCTCCACATTTTGCTCACAAAACCTAATTAAACTGTTAGAGATTTGTCTTAACAGAGGCAGGATTGTGCATCAAGCTTTTAGCATTACAAGAGCTTGCTTTAATGTAGTGGGTATTTCAAATAATACATCAACTTGCACAGAATTTAGTTTCCAGTTTAAGAAAAGGAGTATGTTGTTTTTGTTTTAATTGCAGATATTGATGTGGTTTGTATTATTCTTATTCTTACTATTCTGTGTTCTGTATAGTACATTTTGTTATCTGCTGTTTTACAAAATAAAAGTGCAAAAATACAACCATAATCAGCCATAACATACAAACCAGTGACAGGTGACGTGAATAACAATGATAATCTCATAACAATGGCAGCAGTTAAGGAGTGGGATATATTAGGCAGCAAGTGACCAGTAAGTCAGTGAAGCTGATGTGTTGGTAGCAGGAAAAATGGGCAAATGTAGAAACTTTAACAAAGGGCCAAATTGTGATGGCTAGATGATTGAGTCAGAGCATGGTCTTGGCAGGTTTTGTGCAGTGTTCCCAGTATGGTACAGGGAAACTGGGTGACGGTCATTGGCACCTAATTTTTATTGATGTGTATAGGGAGTAACGGCAAGCCATTCTGATACAATCCCACAAAATGCACCAACTGCTGAAAAAGTTAATTACTTAAAGAATATGTAGCTAACTTCTTGAACTCAGATACCACAGCACAAATTCAGAGGTGTCTTGACAGCACAAGGGGGACCTAGACACTATATATACAATATGCTATGTTCAATCCCATATAGGAAACACGTCATTGCATAAAATTGCAAGGGATACTTGCCAAAATACTCATGGATCAAGGCACAGCTCACAAATGAACCTTGGCAGACGACCAAAGTATTTGAATATGAACCTGACCTGTATATAATTTAGATAAAAGATATAGATGTTTAAATCATTTTGAAGCCTTCCAATCCCATAACATAAGAGCAACAGCAAAGATGATCGTAGCTGGGTAATGTGAACAGTTTTGGCTTTTTGCTGCATCTCCCGCCTACCTGCCATGGTTTATTGAGCTCTGTGGCACGGTCAGCATGCCCCCTGCAGAAGCACAGGCTCTCTCCATGCCCTCTTCTCTGCCATCTGACTCCCCATACTGATATGTACTCATACACACACACACACACACCTCCATCTGCCCACTCCCACACTGCTTCACCAGCTCAGCGTCGTGGGAGCAGCTTCAGAGAGGTGCGTTCGCAGCTCATTCCTGCACCATCTTTAACACCTGTGTCTCTCTGTGTGTTGTTGGCGCATGAAGGCAAGTATGGTGGATTTCAGGCTTTCAGTTTGTTGAAAATTCAACACAGATGGGCTGTGATAAATTAGAATGTAAGACAATGACTGGAAGGTGAACCCCCTCTTTATCTCTATTTGCCAATTGTAAAGACATTATAGATAGTGTGCTACCGTTTTGCCTCAAATTCTGACAGTAGTATGAGATGAGCTTCCAGGTGTGAGAAGTACACTTTTATGGCAAATGGGAGAAAATACTGAAAGGAATCAGTTAAAATGTGCACTCTCCTCAATCCTGCATATGACTCACATGAGAAAGAGAGAAAGGAGGAGCTCGAGGATGAGGAGAGGGGGGTGGGGTGACAGTCGCTGAGGTGATTACCTCTTCACTAAAGTGCTGATTGCACACAGTCATTAATCAATGTGCTAATCAGGACTGAATTCTCAGATTATCTATGAAATTCACATTTGAGTACTTAAAGATTTTTTGCACTCTGCCAAAGTAAATGTTGCTGAAGGAAGCTGAGAGTCTTCTCTTTTGAAGTAGAGGCGAGAGTATTTTTAGGCATGACACACATACAGTAGCAAAGAAGGCTGGATGGAAAGGCAAGAAGCACCGACATTTGGTGAAAAAGAGAGGGAGAGAGAGGAAGGGAGAGAGAGAGCATTGAGTAATTCAGATTTCGAACTGCGAATTGCAGATTGTGGAGATCTGAATATGGCCCAGATTTTTCTTTTTTTGGCTTCTTGTGCGGAAGAACACCTCCAGTCTGTTGACGTCAGGACTGATGGGGGATGATTGAAGGGCATGTTTCACACTTCCTCTGCTTCTTTTTTTCCATGACCAGTTCGCCTGTAATACTACTCTCATTTAGCATTGATGTTTACACAGACTAGGATTAAACAGTGTTTAATATCTTAATTAAGTGTTTATTTCATACTTATACAGTATTATCAGCCGAATCTGGTATACAAGCAATATACCAAGACATAAAATGCAGTCTAGGTCCCTAGATCTCATCATTACATAAGTAAACATATGCCAGTGTGTGTTGGGCAGGTCTATTAAGACATGCTCTCATCCACTGAGTACCCCCATCATGGATCATCTGAGTGTTGACAAGCACACTGTCAGCCAAACGACTTTATAATTGCATCTTTCCAGGTGGTACACCTGTTTAACAAAGTAAACATCAGAAAATAAGGTCACAGAAGCACACAATGAACTGCTATGTAGACACTGACAGACTTTACATTTAGATGACAAAATGGTCTCTTCAGCAGATAATTCATTAATCTGTTAGGTACGCTTCAGTTTATGAATAGTGATACATTTACACCAAAGTAACATGAGGTTTAAAGAGAATTTCTTGATTTCCAGGTGAATGAATAGATCCATAGTTTCAAGGTGGTGATCACTGTTCAATTACAAGGCCATTATTTTTAAAGGACATAGACATTGTGCCTTACCTGACATTATTTTTGTGCATATGGCATACATCCAATTGTACTGGAGAGGTGCCACAGTTCCAGTGGAATTCTTTGAATCCTGACCGAGGAACTCAAAAGATGACTAGGAACTATCAATCCTTAATGAAGTCTGACACATCAACCGGAAATCCCCGGATGCAGATAATCTAGTAACAAGCTGAAAACCAGTTTGATTCTTCATTTCACTCCACCATTATCTTGGACAGGTTCTGATGAACCATCTCATGTGGTATTTCTGAGCGGTCAGCATGATATATTTCTCATAAACACACACACTGACAGGCAAAGATTGCTATGCTGGTAGGAGACAACATGGTGTAGTGTAGGCCTTAGTGGGGAAGGTGCCAGTGCTGTGATTAATACTGTGTTGCCCTTTGCTGTTCAAGAGCGTCAGGGCGCCATTAGTATTCTGAACATGGAGGCCAGGAGTGTTTGTGAAGTGAAGCAGACGGCAACAGCAGAGCCCATGTTTATTCTGGCTGCTCCTCTAAGACAGGCACACATATGTTACAAACCTGTAGTGTATATGTTTGTTCACAAAGGGTTTTTGAAGAACCTAACCAGTATGTAGAATTTGTCAGTCTCCTTCACCAGACATAGACTTGAGACTGAGTTGATGCTCTGTAGAAAGAAACTGTAATCCTTCACATGTCGTCTGAATAATTAACATATTATTGCAGTTTTTATTCTCTTATTCAGATTGATGCAAATGTTGCAGGACATTCTGTTGTTGCCTTTTTATAACAAGTGTAGATTTGTTATGCATTTGTTATGCATGAGTGTGGTCTTGCTGCCATCCCTGTCAGAGCATGTTTTCTAAAGGCAAGGTTCTCCGTGGTCTGTGGCAACGTCTCAGTGTGAAATGACTGCACATAGCTCAGTGATTCATTGTGCCAGCAGCTTTGGATGGTGCCCATAAAATGATGCTGAGGGTGCACCATCAATCTGTAAATGTGTGCATCCACTGAGCCTTTCAGTAAGATAAACTTGTGACAAGAGAGTGGGTATATAAACTACTTCCTTTACTGTGTTTATGGCCTTTGTGTAATTTTTTTATGTGAAACACGATGATGCGAAGTTCACTTTACACCAGTTGAGCAGCAATTTACACTGCATAATATCAGACACACATTTTGGCAGAAGCAGTAAGAAGGACAATATCAGAACAACACAAGTCTGAAAACAGTAAAAGCCATTTTACATAAATTTCTTGCACATAAATGCAGTGCTTTCAAAAATTTAATGTCATCTTGACATTAACAACAATATAGATATAATATAAAAAAAAGTAGTGCATACAGTATGTCTTCTACATCTACAGGTTTTTGCCCATATAGTGCATGTACATTTTAAGGACACTGGAAATACAAAGTGCATAAAATGTCTTTTGGCATGGTGGGTTCTTTATGGTGTATATGTTTTCATTTAAAGCAGTCATAAAATACATTGTCAACACATAACGGAAAGATTCCATTTTTCTCCTGGCTGCACATTTATATTTTCATTTGCAGCAGTCAGCAGATACTTTCACAGGCTTGTGTGTTATTACAGCTATTTAATTCTATGCACTTTCTTAAAATAACCTTACCCTTAATAAATAAAAGAAAATATTTGAGCTTCCATTTTAAAATAAAAACTGCATTTTTGTTTTGAAATAAATTACCTATAGGGATGAGATGATTTCTCCATTCAGTCTTTTGCAGTGATCTTTGTCTCCTGTTCAGATTCTCATTAGATCTGATTTTGGGAACAGCAGTCAATGCCTATAGACAATTGCCTCTATGATTGCTGCCCTATGATGTATGCCTCCATTGCACAACATTAATAGCCTTCCTCATGTAATCGCAATGTCATGACCAACTAAACACAACCATAAATTACAACACTAGCACATTCAGCTTCTCATCAATGCTGATTTGTGCATGACAGTTATTGTGCCAAGCAAACAAGGACATCCAGCGAGAATTACTAAATACGCTGAGGTGTGAGATGATGTAGAAGCTTATAAATATCTGCTAGGAGAACATCATTAACCAATGCGTTTGTGCCAGGATTTAATACATAGTTCAGTGTTCCAAAAGGCAATTGAAAAAAACCAAAAACAAAAACATGAAGAAGTAGTGGGACAGACATATTAAAATGAGCAAAGGATTCCCCTGTTAATTACAGAGACTGTGGCTAGTTCATCCCAACACTATGAACTCTAATTCTCATGATCCCCAGCCATGTTACATGATCCTCATCTATCTCTATTGCCTCTCACTGGATTAACCTCTTTTAAATTACCACTCTAATATGTATCCCAAGCTCACTTGTATATTTTGTAGTATCACTCCAGGCTTACACCCCTGTCTGCTAATCATCCAATCCACTAACTATTTGTTGTTTTGAGTATTACCTATCCTTTCTGATTTGTTTGTTTCAGTTACATGTCAGAAGAATGACAGAAGGCTTTGCAGATGCTTGCAGGTTTTAGTTCAATTCAACAAGACAAGCAAGCAAGCCCTGTTCTTTAATCTCTTATCGACTCTAGTTCCAAGAATATCAAGGCTGCTGCTCTGTCACACATTTATCTTGAAGCTCCAAGCCTGTGACTACTGACACAATCCTACATGAATCCTGCTTTATTGCAGCTATCAGCTGGGACACTGACAGATAAATCAGGACCTTCAAGATCACCCAACTCCTGTCCAGTGTCCACAGACAATGGTTGCATCCCTTCTAATTTCCACAATGCTCTGATCACATGTGTTCACACTTCACTAGCCACAGGACACCCAGGTGTCACCAAAGCTTGCCAGTTCCTCTGCATGAAATATTGTTACAAGACAGTCAACAAATCATGTTCAATTTGTGCCCCATACTCACAGGCAGGTCATCTCCTGCCTGTTCTGTCTCATCTTGCCAAGGCCAAGCAAGCAACCAACCAGCTGTTTCTTTAAATCCTGAAGACTTATCCCTCACCTGACCTTGTCCATTGCCTTTGAAATGGAAGGGAATAATAGCAAGTTTGACTTCTGTGTACTAAGCATTGGATTGAAAGGTTTCTCAGAATAACCAGAAGAATAAAATGTCACCCAAACCTCTGTCACTTTGCAACACATATCATAGCATTGCAATGTATACACAGAACACCAAACTCACAAATACACATTCAGTTCATTATAGGTTTAAGGAACAAAAGCGAGCAGCATAACCAGTACATCAGTCATGTTGTTTACCAACTACACTTCCCACAATCCCAGCCAGCAACCATACGATATGATCCTCAAACACCGATCCCTGTTCTCACTCACTGGATAAGTAATTTGATGTCTGAGATGTTACTAACTGAGATGTTACTACTTCAGTTATGGTTTCTGTTCTATTTGCTCTGCCTAGTTCAACTCTGTTTGCTGAATGCCTGTTTTGAGTATTGCTTAACCTTTCTGGCTTGTTCACTGTAGTAATAGAAAAACATCCACTTGCATCTGTCTGCCTGTCTATAACAGGTATAGACACATAACAGGTATGTTGATTTAGATTTAAGTTCTGGTCCACTGCCTGTTTGCACAGTTACATCAACAGTTGAGTTTTAATGTTTATTGAGTCACCAGACTCTGTGCTTTGTCAACCTTATTTTAAACAAGTTGTTGACAACATCCTGTCCTCAGAAAGAGTCTGCATACAAATGGAAAATGTCGCTCAACGAAGTCCAACAAAGCAAAAACATTTTTTATAAAGGTTGATTAAAATGTTCAATTTATTTATTTATTTTATTTTTTTTGGATTCAGAATTTGTGAGAACAAATCTTCCCCAGATGTGAGATCTCACATTCATTAATTTACCTAGCCATGTCTTGTACATCTGTCCTTACAGTTGATTTAATCGTAGCTGAAATTCTTGTGACAAACAACTGGAACATGATAAATATCAGTAAGTTCAGTATAGGATGATTTTTCCTCTGGTTACCAATGACATGATATAAATACACTGTCTATATTTACATGCCATAAAATCATGCTTCCTACAGAATACAACTGTCAACTATGAAGTATCATCATGTGATTTCATGTGGTCTGCTGTAGTAGTGCTCTTAATGCAAATGGAAGGTAATTATATTGCTTTTTTCTACAATGCAATGAGGACAAGGATGTTTTAATAATTTGGATCTGTCCTTGTTTAAGAGTGTAGGACATGGCTTTATTTTGCTATGAACTAGGAATTATATTATTGTAAAAATTCATGAACAAAACATGGCCCTAAGTGACCCAGAATAATTTGTTTTAAAAATGGGTTCATCCTCTGAGACTGAAGCGTTCATGGTTTACTATTTTATAATAAATGGTTTACCGGAATAATTTTTTTTTTGCAGAAAAATGAGACATGCCAGGGTGCAAATTTGGAATAAATATTCTGTTAAACTGACAAATGAACATTAAAGCATTTGCCACACTTCATATAATGGCACTTTAATACTATCAAAGTGCCAACAATCCATTTTCTTGCCCCTCCTCTTTTGGGCACTTATCACATTTTTTGTACGTTATCTAAAGTCACACATCCACAAATGTTTACACAAACAAGGTCCTAGGTGCACCTTTTCCTGTTCATGTTTGATTTTTACTCTGCACAGCACACAATGTATTTCACCTAGACAATGAGTAAAAAAAGGCATAAAGGGAGACAAAGGACTGAAGAATAGCGAGAGTCGAGAAGGAGAAAAAATTGAGACTCTCAACCTTTGAGTTCTTTATCTCCTCACTACAGTGGCCCATCTGAAGGTTTTGTTCCTTCTTTAGTCTCATTATCCACTGTAACCTTTGACTTCATTTGTGATGTTCAAAACACACATCAAGACACTCTCACTCTCACTTTTTTGCTCTCTCTGGCACCTTTTCTGACCCTGCTGTAGCTTTTAAATGTCAAATGGAATCTGGTAGTGCTGGCTTAGTTACAGAGCATACAGTAAGAACTGAGAAACAGACTCACACTACTGTGCAGTTGTGCTGCAAGTTTCAGGATTATACACAGTCTCTAGATTTTGCTATTTTGCTACTGTAGAAATTAACACAAGATCAAGCAAATGTATGCAGATGAGGCTGCAAGGTTTCGAAATTAATGCAGATTTTTGCCTCATCATTTCACATGATTATGTAAAATCTTCTATCAATTCTCCTATTCAACTTTCATAGAAAATAAGTATATACATATGTGTGTTCACTGGCTGTAGTTTAGAATAATTCTATGCTTGCAACCTTACCAATTTAAGTAGAAATAAAAACACAAAAAACTGCAAGTTGCATCGCAGATTTTAAAATGAAAAAAGACAAAAACAAGTCGAACACATTTGGCTGCAACAAAAAAGTCAACTGCTAAAGAGACTATTATAATGATGATTATAATAAAGCTAAAATTGCAGTGGAGTTGAGTATAGACTTATGAACCTTTACTATATTTACATTGTGTTTTCACATTTTATATTCTTGCAATACTAACAGAAGGTGTCTTAGTAATGATTTGAGCTTCCACAAACCACCAGAATGGCTTCAGGTGCCACATATTCTTCAATTCCCAGGAACTGTACTGCAGGGATGAAAACTATTCTATTAACTGATATTCTCTCAGCTGGTGTTTTGATGATTATGGTGGAGAGTGGCGTCTAACACATTACTCAAAAATCTCCCACAGGTGTTCAATTGGATTGAAATCCAGCAACTGCAAGGGCCATAACACAAGATTTACACCATTCTCTGAGTCACCAACCAATTCTGTGAGCCTGTTAATATCTGTAAAACATGTGTGAGCTAAAAAAATTTTTATTAACCCTTCAAACCACACTGAATTAAAAAAATATTCTAAAAATTCTAAAAAATAAAAAAATTTTCTTTGAAAGAAATATAGAGTAAGTAATGTATCCTATATTTTCCAATGTAATGAACACATTGCCTTAACTGTAGAACATTTGATAAAAATAAAAAGAATTTCTAGGTATGTAACTGAGCCCTTGGTGGAAGAGACTAGAGACCAGTCAAAGAATTTTGTTCACACCTTTTTTCCTTCGAAGCAAACAAGTAGAGCCAAACCATGCCAGCAAAATGCACTAGAAAGCATAAAAAGAAAACAGATTTATCTTAAATTTGTGACCTGTAGTGCGTTCTGTTAAATCAGGGGATATCAGTCCTTTTGTAATCATCATACTGTAAAATAAATTCCACTGAACAACTCCCCAGTAGAGTTATTAAATGAAAATCATTTAAGTAAGTTTCTTTTCAGTATATAGATGCATAATGTAAATTTTTATGTTATTTTTGTTATTTAGGCCTACTTGAGTTATTGAGGTTTTCCTAAGTACATTTACTAGTTACAGCTATTTTGTTTTCCAACCCTAATGGTGCTGTACTAATGGAGCAACATGAATCTTCTGTCTGTGTCAGATCTACATCGTTATCCTCCTTATCCTCCTTCACAAGATATCCACGTCTCTCACTGCTGTGTTGTGCATTAACTTCTTGAACCCTTCAGCTGATATTTCTTCCTGGAGTATACCTGAAGAAGATTTTTTTATTTTGAGAGTTGTTTTATCTCCTTATGATTTTAAAAATTGATTAGGCTATACATAATATTTCAGAGACAAAAGAGAACAGAAGTATAAAAACAAAAAGTTAATGCAAAATTTACACACACACAATTTCTAAGCAGGACATAGAGTCTGTTCACTGTCTGGGTTTGTCTACACACAATCTTTCTCTCTCTCTCTCGTTCTCTTTTCCATTACTGCAGCCTAATTGTTCCTAACAAAGGAGTCGTGGTGCAGATGCATGCTCTGATTAGGTGAATGCACCTGCTGACATTTCTCTCTCCCTGACTCTGACTCTCCTCTGCCCTTAATTGTTCATTTCATTATTCATTTGCTCCCCAAATTGCTCTTCTCACAAGATCTAATACATAATGAAAGTGAACAGTCTCTGAAATAACTACTGAATGAAACCAACTTATAGTTAAGTGCTCTGAGAAGTACTTGGTAAAGGATTAGTGTTTAACACATGAAAATATCAGCCTCAGTCCAGTGATACAGTGACATGATTTTAAAGGCCAATCAATATTGTCCATGGTGCAGTAGCAATATATTCCTTTGTTGTGGTTTCAGCTTTAGATAAATCCTTGAGGCCCTTCCATTGTGTTGCATGCACTTAGAGTCTGCTGGTAACAATAACACTATAATGGATCGAATTTCAACATTGTTCTTTTTCTGAAAGTTATTCAGCCAACATTGCTCATTTGAAAGAGCTCACAGAGACTTTGAGGATCAGAAAGAATTGGTTTTGAGCATTAAGGATGGAAAGGGAACAATAGTGGGTATGATTCCTCAGTGCCAGTCAGCTCCAGGACTCTGACCATGCATAAACATGAGCCAGTCACACTGCCACAGCAAGACACTAACACTGAAGAATGGCAGGCTTCAGATGCAAGTAGAGATACACAGTGTCTGTGTATGCAGTTCTGCTTCTGAGGTTATATAATACTCATGAATATGCAGGGAACAATAACAGCATGCAGATATTAACATATAACATATTTAATTGATTTTTACTCATGTGTCTTCTGGATGTTGAGTATGAATTAATAGATTTATTATCATAAATTATTATGATAAATGATAAATTATTACAAAACAGAAATTATTTAATATATTGAACTCTAAAGATAATATAAAAATAATTTATCACACTGATAATATATATATAAGTATATATATTAATATTAAATTAAATAAATTAAATTAATATTAAAGTGTGCTATATTCCATTTAAAGCTTGAATTAAAAACTATAACCATAAATTGTTTTCTGTGATAAACAGAAAATATTGATGAATAAAAATTTGACAGTCATCACAGTTTCAAACAAAACAAAAAGGCAAAGAATTATGTCTACTCTTTTACTTTCATTAAAAAAATACAGCTCTGAGAAATATGCACCTATATATAAATTTATCTAAGGGAGCTTTTCCTTGCCACTGTTGCCAGAGTCACCTCAGGCTTGCTCAGTGGGGATAAATACAAACACACTAAATAAATCTTGATTTACTAATTTTTGTATAATTTCTGTTTATTTTGTTACAACTGTTTTTTATGCTTATGGTAAAGCGGCTTTGAGACAGTGTCCATTGTTAAAAGCACTATACAAATAAAATTGAATTGAATATAACACGTAAAATAGATAAACAGGTAATTTTTTTTTTTTTAATGCCACAAGGTCACTGCTAATTGTGACAAAATATTAGGTGACAGTTACAGTTTTTAACTGTGAGGTAAAACAGTCAGTCAAAAAACTGCATATCAACCAACACACACTTCTCTGGCTATTGAATTCTTCTTTAGTGTAGATATGCTGCCGCAGTCTGCTAATCACTTAAGAAAAAATAGCATCATGCGAATTGGCTATAAAAGGCCTACGTACTAGAGGCTCTTATGTTCATGAGTGTTCCCTGGACTGCTGTGTCACATTCCTCTATCCACAGTTCATTCCCAGGCACCAAACCCACAAGCACAGGTGATCTGAGTTAGCATGTGACTGTGTGCTGCTAGATAATTTAATTTCATAGAGGCTTACCATGACTGAGCCGAACAGAGGAACTTCTATGCAAGGTGTTGAGAGTTGTGTGACTTTTTGTCACCCTTTGATTGATATAACTGAACAATACAGTGTTACAAACAGCAGAAAGACGTGTCAATATCTCAGAACCCAGTAAGGAAAAATGGTTAAAATGTAAAATAGAACAACATGAATTCCAGCTGATTCCAGTGGTTGTGTTCAAATCTATTTAAAATGTTAAGTGAATTCATTGTGGCCTTGTAATGTCTTGTCAACAACCTTAAGATGGCCAATGCTGTGCAAAAACACATTCAGTGTCATTGGCTGTGTAGTACTAACAGACCCCACTAGGGCAATTGTCATTTTAAAATTGGCTGCAAGGGCTAAAGCCCAACAGTGATGGCTGTGTGCTCTGAAAGGCTGACCCAGACCCATTTTCAGACATTGCTGAAGCTGTAGTTAAACATAACGGTTCAGTTACTAGGTCATTATCAGGATGTAAGAATCTTTCATATATATGGCCCTAGACATACAGTACTGTACAAAAGTCTTAGGCACCATATTATCTGTAGTACAAATGTTGTTATATAAGTTTATGATGTCTGCATTATTATGTACAAGACCATTCCCTACAAAGATACACTAAAATGAATGACT
>JAOTRN010000009.1:9085976-9096196 GCA_028566695.1 Bagroides melapterus
ATAATAATAATAATAATAATAATAATAATAATACTTTCTTTTAACAAAAGACATACACACTGTAGAAATAATCGGCAACAGAAAGCCATCTTACGAACATTAAATATGTGTTATTCCACTCTGAAACACTGGGGATTAATAAATAAATCTTAAAATAATGTATATGTACAATAAATACGCTACCTTTGAGACAGTGGATTACTACATGTATTCTTATTCATGAGCGAACTAAAATTCTATACTACTGTGTACAGCATAAATTAATGTGCGGTTTTTCTTTTTCTTTTCCATGATTCTGACAGCAAAGTGCAATCTGCATACACACAATTATGGTTCCCTTTTCTGTAATCAAACCATTACAAGTTTATATATGAATGTCATACATCCTGTTTTAATATACGTTACTAGGTTTTGGTTTGTGTCATCCTTATAGACTCACACAGTACACTCTCAAATTTATGTTTGTGTTTGCTCATTTTGTGAAATTAACTTATTGGGGTATTAGAAATAAGATGTGTTAAGAACATTTTGTACTTTGAAATGTACAAGATTCATAAACAAGATTTTGAAATGCATGAGGAATACGTGACAGGAGATTTCAACTTCTTTCTTCTGTCGAAGCCTGAGCTAAAAAATTTAAAAAATAAAACAATTCTAATAGTCAAAATAAAATGAAATAAATAAATACAGCAGTGGAGATAATGACATTACTAAATAGCTGGATAAACAGTTTATTCCCAATATAACAAAACACTTACTAACAAAAAAATGAAATCTTTTCAAACCTTACATAACCTGTTTAGTTTATCCTACATGTAAAAATCACTATCACTGACACACCAGAGCTTCACTTTGTGATGCAAAACAATAACTTTGAAGTTCAAAAGTTAGGATCATATGATCAGTGATGAGTGACCTGTACTCACCAGTATTTTCTCTTTTCATTATGTTGCATTGAAGCGTTTTTTTGTTTGTTTGTTTTTTATTTTATACACTTGGCTCTTCTATTTCCATCTGACTCCCGAAAAGCGTGACCAGCTGCTCTTCATAGTTAGCGATGTTGCGTTTCATGATGTCCATGCACGGTCCCAGTAACCTTTCAAATGCCTGGACATCCATTACTGTAAAAAGCCATGAACGAAAAAGTGAGAATTCTACATTCATTACATTGTCTATCGGTTTCTAATTCAGTCTTTGTGTATTTAAATATTAATTAAAGGCAGTTGTCTTACCTAAGCATTTGACGTTGTCCACGGCATATGCAGAAGCAGCCCTTGGCTTGTTTGTAACAAGGGCTAATTCTCCAAAGTACTGCCCTCTAGTGCATGTGGCGATGTCCACCTCCTCAAACTCGGAATCTGTTTTCAACTGCCAAAAGACATCCCAATAACAATTGTCTACACATGAAAATTTCCTTAGCATCATTTCATCTCTCAGTGTATTGTACTGGGACACTGAGAATTATATTATATAAAAATATAGTCTCTTTTCACTGTCCTTTTTCTTGCACTGTCTTTTGTCTTGCACTGTTTGCACATATGGTAACACACTTTATTTGATAGGTTATTTTTTTCATTTTAGACCTTTGTTCTGTGTTGTTTTATACTGTTATGTAGTTTATGTAGCACCAGGGTGGCACACTGTTTCATTTCACTATGTACATCATCAGCTACATCAAGCTTTCTTACTTGTTAAAAATATGCCTGTTCCAAAATGGAAGGAAACACTTGCTTATATTTCTGAGATTAAATGGACCTGAAAAGAAAAAACGTACTGCAAAAGAACATGACAGTGTCAAAAAAAAAGTTAGCAGGATTATGTGGCCTGCCACACTGCAATAATTGTTCAGGAATGGTTTAAGAAACATGACAAAAAGTCTAAATATTGACTTGGCCTTCAAATTCTTTAGATCTCAGTGTGATCAATCATCTGTGAGATGTGCTGGACAAACAAGTCTGATCCATGGAGGCCCCGACTCATAACATACAGATCAAAGCATGTGCTGTTAATTTTAGACAGGTGGTTATGGCTGATCCTGGCTTCATGTTATGGATAAATGTGTTTAGATAAATATCTTTATTTGTAGTAGTATATTGTACCAAAATGTCACAAAATGATGTCACTGGCTTTAGAAAAAGATCCTCTCATGCAATCTATAGTAAACAATGGAACACACTTTTCTGAAAGTCTCCTATAATTACAAGTTTTAATTTATTAACAAGCTAAGAATGTAAAACTCCTGACTCAGTTAATCATCAGGCTCCTTTGGGAACAATAACTAAATACCTGATAACACAGAGCAGTGTTCTTTTTTTCAGTAAAAACATTTTCTTTTTTGTCCTGATAGTCATCTCTTATCATGTGCAGTGATTATGCAATACTGATTTTATAAAATTGCTGGAACATTTCACGATGAATAAGATAATCCAAAGATGGCATGTTCCAACATGCCATTACACTTTAATACATGTGTGCAATACATTTAAGTGGAAGTCTCTTAGTCTCTTTTTGTTAATAAAAATGGAAATAAATCCATAATACGGAGCATGACAATCATTTTGCCTAAATATGCACTTTTTATCCACATTATTTATCACATAAAGCACATTCAGCAATACATTTATTAGCTGATGAACAAAAATATATAGAATATTATAGAACTAAGATTAAACACTACAAACTTACCTGGTTCCTCTTCATGGTGATTCTAACCTCACCTGACTCTACAATGTAGAAACAGTCTGCCATGTCACCCTAGGGAGAAAAACAAAGTCAATTACTGGATTTCATAATAAGTTGCAATGTTTGGTTACACGCAATTCAACACTAAATTATTCTGTTCTTCTGTCATTTTGAATCAGTGCAATACAACAATCCTTTTACATGGTAAAAATTTGTATGTTTGGAGGTTATGAGAATAAAGCTAACTTGTGCAATGATCTGCTCTCCATTGTTGTACACTCTGGATGATAAAACATCCACCACCTTCATTCGTTCTGAGACCTGAAAGAAAATAAACAGTTAAAAGTGTTCCTGTATTGTTATTTATAAACTGAAACTCTGAATGAAAAGGAACTGGTTCAGACCTCCAAAGATGTGAGCAGTGGAAGGGTCTCAATGAAAGCTTCATACATTTTCCTCTTCTTGGCATTGTTTTTTACAATGATCCGTCTGAATGTCAATCGGTCCTGCAATCACAAACATCGAAAAATTGCCTACAGTTAAAATCTAAGTAAGACGTTTATCTTCTGTGTCGCCTGAATGGAACTGTATATATATGAAGCTTCATAAAGTTGGTTTCTTTAGGTAAACTTTTTCAGCCTGGGAGCATTTTAACTATATAATTAACATATATTTTACAAACATGTTTCAATATCAGGCCATGCAGCCATGGAGAATTTTAGTTCTGTAATTGGAACATTATACTGTTATAATAGTTATAAAATTTGGTATTAAACCTATACAATTCAAGTGATTGGTCAAACAGGCAAACAACTGGCTAACAAATATAAACTTAATATGACTTTTTTTTTAAACACAGACCCCCTGACTACGGTTCTTGACACCACTTTGAAATCCACTGATTTAGGTAACCTAGATATACAATGTGCAGCCTATAATACAGAGCCCTGTGATTTTAGTGTTCTCATTTGGTTCTGGGTCTTTGGTGTATCATCAAAACAGAAGACAGAGCTGCAAGTGATGCAAAACAGAGCGCATTTTACTTTTTGCCAAAAACAAAATGTATTTTTTTTTAATGTAATTTAGAATATGCATGATATCAACTCACTACTAAATATTTCAATATTAGTTAAATATTACTTATATTACTAATTAAAAATACAAGGAATCATGATCATTTTATTAACTGTTAACAGGGTGAGTGGGATATGGTTAGTCTTTATTAAAGAAATCAAAACAAATCCTATCAATCAAATGGTCACTTACTAGGCACCACAGGGCACCAGGTGAGGTAGCAACAATGGTGGCAGCGCGCGGGGTGTTATACATCAGCGCCAGCTCCCCGAAACTCCCACGGTTGTCATACGAGCCCACTGTTCTTGTGGTGCCCTCTGACTTTAAAAGGATGTCAAAAGTCCCTCTCGATGAATGAAGAAATGAAGCAAATTAATACATGATTGAGAAAATTATATGATCATACAAGAAACATCATGAAACAGAAACCATTTGATCCTTACCTTTCAATGACATAGAAGTTGTCTCCATCATCATTTTGATCAATGATATGTTCCCCAGCAGAAACTGTCTTTTCAAACATGGCATCTAGAACTTGAGACATTTGCTCCTGCAAATGAAAAATAATAAGGCCAAACACAATATACACTGACATGACGCTAGATTTCTTGACAGTCAAGCTTCTAACATGAGACTCTTAAACTTTTGACTGAAAAATACTAAACTAAAAACTCTGAAGCTTCTAAACACTGAGCTGTCTTCTGTGTTCACATGAATAAACGATGATGTCTATTTGTGGATCATAATGAAAAATCCAGATACAATTCCAGTATTTTACAAAATTCCAGCTCTGTGTACTACAGTCACATCTCTAATACTCACATCAACATAACAATATCAAGCACCAAAAAAAGGAATCAAAACAGCATTAATTCTTATAATACAAGTCCTGAAAGTTTTGCAGTGAAAATCTTCCAGGTTTTTGAGGATAAAGATGTCCATGCTTCTGAAATTCCCATAACTATCTACTTTCTAATTACACTGAGTGATGAGCTAATCCATGGAAGACACTTGACTTTATCCTGGTGTTCTTTATACCAGTCTGTCAATAATTGTAGCAGTCTATATGAGTAGCATTATCATCCTGCCATGCAAAGCAATGCCAGTGCTGTTTACTCTGATAATCCCACCAGTACCAAAGATCTAAATACACATTTTATGTAGAAGCACTGGTATTTAACACTACATTAGCACAGATTATCACTCAAAATACAGCAAAAGTGCAGTCTGCTTCTCGCCAAAAAAGAGGGGATAGTGCCAATATACATGAATCACACTCACTGTCTGTCATGGTACATAGAGGATATTATGATTTCAGTAACATAAAATAAAATCTATAAATGTTTGTACAACTTGGCTAAGGCTATACGAGTAAACAGTTAGCATCAGTTATGTATATTTATTAATGATACCTAAACAGTCAAAAAAAGGGCAGTCTTTTTTATCCTTGATAAAAGAAATTTAATTAAATATCTAGAAAAACATGTTCCCCACATTACAAATAATTCTAATGGTTTATTAGTAATCCAGAACCTTATACATATATCACTATTCTACCACTAAAAGTTTAAACTGCAGCACAACAGTGAAAATATTGCCATAGACGTGAGATTTGTAAAAAGATTATATAGACATTGTACTCTTAATTGTTTGCTGTTTCCTGTGCATTACTGCAGAATCACCAAAGAATTCAACATCCTGCTGAGTTTTTGCTATTGCTCCTGCCAACAAGCAGTTTCCAACTACACAGTTGATAACATTAGTAAATCCTCCCCCATGCTCTTTAAACTGAAATGCTGGTTTTCCTTTCAGGCCATGCAGTTTTTAATGCCATTTAATCCATTCCTTGTATTCCATGGCTTTTCAATTAGTCAGCATAATATGTCAACTGGGGTATTACCAAGCCAGCATTATCACTGATCTCTAGTGGACATCTGAACTAACATGTAATGATATACAACCTATTAATGTCTTTACCTGGTCAAGATTTTTAAAAAGGAGTATGTCCTTGCAGGCCTCTTGTAGTCTTTGTCTCTGTTCATCTGTTTTTGGGTAAGTGACCTGCAGTGACAGCAAGTACATTCAGAATTTTTTTTTTTCATATTACAAAAATGTACAGTAAATGATTAATACGAAAGGAACATAGCTAGGTGTCAGTCCTCCCTGATTTGCAACATTTGTATGTTATGTTCCCATGTCTTTTATTTTGAAATCTGTTCTTTGCCCTTTTGTATTACTGCATTCCAATCCCACCAGTTACATATTATGTTATCATTGCATGTTAATCTGTTCTCCCTTTTTCATTGGTCCCCCATGTGTATTTAACTCCTAGTGTTTCCTATGTCCATGGTTGGTTGTTGTCCTTTATGGCTGTAATGTGTGTCTGTTTCTTGTGTTTTGTCTTGCTCTCGCCTTTCATCCATGGCTATGGAATACTTTGTTTGTTTGTTTGTTTGTTTGTTTGTTTTGTTGATTAAAATCCTTAACTGCATCTGGATCCTGCTCATTCCTCAAGAACTCAAATGTTACACAGCAACATTACAGTTACATCAAAATTCAGTCTCTCACCCTGGGCTCCTTGTCTTCTTCATCCTCATCTGGGTTGAATGCCTCTGCACACACTGGGTTTGAACAAACAAAAAAGAGAAGCATGTTTCTGAGCTTGTTGTCTACACAAAGGTATGGCCTTCAGTTCTTGTGAAAACATAAAGTGAGCATATCTGAGCCTAGGAAATAAAAATCACCCAAGCCATCTGTTTGTTAAAACATATTGAAAACGACCACCCAAGTTTATCATGCTCGCCAGTGTGCTCTCAAAATATTGAACAAGTCTGATCCCTTTGTTCTTTTCTGTATCATGAGACTCATTTTCTTTTTGTCTGTCCTTTGTCTCCCTCTTTCCTCTATTATGCGTGCTGTGTTGAGATGAGAGGCCCATTTGCTCTCCCCTGCCACACGCCCCCGGTGTTCCTACTATTATTACCAGCAAAGAGCATGACAGGAGCATACACTGTCTGGATCGATATCCCTCCCATGGCCTGAATATGAGCTCCAAACCAAACCTACATTACACTCAGCCATGGTGGAATGCGTTTAACCGCAGAAATCAGTCGATTAAGAGTTATGGATCTTGTGTACACTGATCATTTGTTTGGTTTAGAAGTCTCATTGCGTCAAAAACAGATGTTTACATCAGTTAGATACCTGCAGAACTGAGACTGTCACTGATTCAGTAGCATTCAGGCTACTTTTACAAACTTCTTTATCAAAAATCACACACTAATGTATTTCTAGCTCTACATAATTGATTCCAGACCACACTACATATATTCTAGTGGTCTAGAAGCTCTGTAGACTATTTAAAGTCATGGTATTACGTGTTAGCTAAATGTTGTACAATAGGACTCTCTTCCTGCAACACTGATAAGCCTTGTAGCATGAAAAGCACTGCAGATCATGTGAAGTGGGGGAAAAGCCTGTCACAGTTATTCCATAATCCTCTAATCGCAATAATTTAATCTTATCAGGATTATGTGACTTGAACATGAATAAACACTGTGCTCCATATTTCAGATATTTCAATACATTATTGCGAGATTTTAGCATGGTTAAAAGCGTTCTAGTACTCAGCACAAAACAAAGCAATCTGCAACAATCTATTTTTTTTCAACCAAGTTTAAAAAATTTTGAAGAATAATTCTTACTATTAGTTTATTACTCACTTTAGTTTATATTCTGGTTTTTACTTTATTAACTCTGCAGTAAACTATTTGTGTCTGTTAGCAGAAAGTTTACCATAAAATAGAACCTAAAATCACAATTTATAACAATTCATCAGAACTATGACCTAATAAGGAGAATGAATAAAATTTAAATTTCATATCTTCATTTGTAGGCTTCTCATAATTATTTGTCTAAATGCAGTTATTAGGTCCTTTTAATGATTTTTATATCATTTTAAAAACACATTTTTAAGAAATGTCTTTACATTTCTAGCTATCTTTATTAAATACAATGTATAAAGATTGATTAAAAAATGAATACAGTTAAGTATCCTCCTGTGCCTGTCTGATAACACCAGGCCGGTGTTAACTTTTAAGTGATGTCATGGTCTGACTTATGTGCAGTTTTTGGTTTCCTGACAATCCTCCATGTTTTAATGTTTAATGTTAATACACAGCTACTGTACCAAACCTATCACTATTCTAACTTGGTGTTCTCAATTCTTTTTTATATTTACATATATTTTATATATATATTTTATATATATTTATAAATTAACAGGTGTTTGTGAACTGAGCTGTAATGACTGGAATATTTGTACTGCGTTAGAATAAATCCTAGGTTAAATTGCTGCTTAGTATAAAACTTTAATCATATTATTTTACTAAGTACACAGTGTGCTCTCCTAAAACTAAAATGAATCAAGCAAAATTAAGTGCTAATTAAATTAGTTGTTTTTGTTCTTTTGCCAACAGCAACTCATAAGCCAATTGCAGGTGAAAATCGATCTTGATAAACGCACTCCAAACGTAAATAAATCAATATTTTGAGGGAGATGTTGAATGCAGTCATCTTCATTTAATTCATTCATTATTTAATATTTAGTATATTACATTGAATGTTTTAGGACAAACATCTTTCGTTTTAATGCAAACAAGCATTTTGGAAATTTTAAAAGTTTCTCACGTTTTTTTTTCTTCTATAAATGATGTATAGCTCATCAGTAGTATAGGTGAGAGTAGGAGTACACAGAGATATGTAACAGTTCATGATTATATGGGAAATCTAGACTATTTGTTAGTGAGAAGTATTATACTTTCTCATTCTTTGTGAACTTAATGAATGTACATCAAAGGTTAATGAACCTACATGCACATTAGTTTACCCACACAAGCATTACACAATGTAATCAGTGAGAATGTTTTGCTTTGCTTTGCTTGCTTTTGTTTGTATGTGTACAGCTTATAAAAATGAGACCTGATTAATTAATGTATGTGCCTCAAACCAACTCAGAACAAATGGCTTGGACATATTTCTATACAAGCTCTATCATTTCTTTCTACCATGTCTATTTAACCTTTTCTTAATGGTTAAACTTTTTCCTAATGCTCAAGGTCAGACACAGGACTGCTGTCCTTGCATGTAATAGATGACTCTGAGAACAAATCCTTTAAACACCCCTTTCCCCTGCTGGTTTATTTCATTCCATCACTGTCTACAATAAAAGTCACCCTCCTCTATCTCAGCCTGCTATTAAACATAACTACAGCACTTTCTAGGCAGCCTGTACAGGTTCCAGTGACGTGTTATGACATCAAGCCTGGAGCTTCCAATTGTGAATCTGCTTGTGAGTCTTCAAAAAGACTGATCAAATCCGGCCTAGGTCAAAAAACACTACTAAATCTGTCAGCCAGGTAAGTAAACTGATGCTGAAAAAGGTTTGTTAGGTCATGCGCAATATTGCATCGTCCCATTGAGCCCTGTAGGATTATTGAACGCTAAGTGCTGTCAGGGTTAGAGAAGTTTGTGAATAATTTCAGTGAGTTAAGTGTCTGTTGCCGGTTCATTTTCTCTATTATATCTTTATAATAAAAGCATTGCTAGTTGTTTACCAAGAATAACATGCATTTTGTGTAGATTTATTAATACTATTTCTCAGCTAGACATCAGCTGAGTTACAAATTCAACAGCTCTGATCCCTTCAGTTTTTAAACATAACCAAACCGGCATTTACGATATCAATATCAAAAGATTCCTAAAACTTGGCTTTAGAAATTTCACTAGGTGCTTTTTATGTAAATGACGTAATGATAAAGAGTAATATCATAAAAATAATATTAAGCTATTCTGAGCCTTAATTGTTCCACCTGCTGCTCATGGGTATAACAAATATTGTTACTATTATATATGAGGAGAACATAGACTTCTCTATTATTAAGGAAAGCTTTGTGCATGGCCTTGTTAAGATAATGCTACAGGAATCATTCAGTACTTAGTTTCCATGCTCATTGGCTCATTAGTCACATGTTTTAAACAGTCCTATGATTTCACAGATACTTTATAAAAACTCATTTGCAAATGTTTGCATTTGTTTCCATTTTTCAGGTAGGTAACTCTGTCTATTAGTATATTTTAGGGTTGAGACTTTAAAATTCACAAAGTGCTCCAATAAGAACGCTGATTTGTTGAGTTCTTAATCTATATCTAACATGAAATTAAGCTGTCTCATAGTATACTGTCTACTGTCACATGGCATCCTTGTCACCTCCTGAGCATTGTTTAGCTGTCTATGTGTGAAATTGGGTATAAGATTTGGGCATATGGATCATAAAACAAATAATACAGATGCATGATATATGAATGTCTGAGCAACAGCATAGTAATATAAATGAGACATGATATAGGTTTCTAGCATAAATATAGAGATACCTGATTTGACAACTTATCTAATGAGTTCTAAA
>JAOTRN010000009.1:9103177-9115618 GCA_028566695.1 Bagroides melapterus
TTCTGAACTTGGAAACTAACACACTGTTTTCAATAGACTACATTAAATAAAATACTTCTATATGTTGTTATAATGGTGTGTAAACCTTGGCACATTGACATATGTGATTCTGGGTTGAAAATACACACATGAGCATACATTTCAGTTTAGTTTGTAGCATAAAGCCTGACATTCTTTCTTTCCTACTTCCTCTATTGGTATTTCTAGCATTGTTCATGTTTTGTTTATCATACCACACTTATATAACCATGGTTAAATATATATACTCTACAGCCCCTTCACACCATCACACCCAACATATATACATAATTCTCTGTATATTCTGTACTTCAGAATATTGAGAATTGCTGAACTCCCTTTTTCCCCTTGTTTAAGCTACACTTGTTAGGGATCACCACAGTGGATATTAGATACAGGTTTTACACCAGATGCTCTTCCTTATGAATGAAACCCTAACTAATACTTTCCCAAAACTCTGTCCTGAATTTTTTGGTCTTTAAGATGCTGTTTTTTGGTATGTTCTCTATGAAACCCTGGAACCTTCTGGGAACAAGTGTATTTATATTGAGGACATTTGACACTTTTGACATGCTGATTTTGATTTCAGATTGTATCAGGTTCCTTGTTCAGGGGTTTTACTGCACAACCTTTTGTAGTTCAATTTTAGATTCTTTTTACATTTTTGCAAAGTATATTGATTATACTAAATTTTATTATTAGATCCATATCACTCAAGAGAGAAGTACATTCAGGAGAGATGGATATTTAGGCATGCACTGTATACTTTTCCTAAGGAAAATCTTTAGCAATAGTGCCTATAATGGGTTAGACTTGTTGTAGTTCTTTTTATTATCATTTCTCTTAGCATATTCAAAATTCTGCTGCCTTCACCTAGACCATCCACTGATTATTCTCACTGCCTGTTTCAGAGTGAGTCAAAATACCTTTTATTTCTCACAGTTTGTACATGTCTTCACCCTACCTTATCTCCCATAACTCCTGCAATTTCTGCTCAATTTTCTAAAAAGTCTATTTTCCTTGGCTTTTGAGGCTTGCTATGAATGTATTTAAATCGACAGTGGCTGTGGTGATGACAGTAGTGATCTGAGGATCAACTACTTGTGGGCTTTGGCATGGTCTAGCTCTGACCGAAAATGAAGATTATCATCTAAAATCAGTGCTGTGAGTGTGTAACTGTGTGTTCAGCCTGCTGCTAAAGACAAATGGTGTTACCAGGATCAGAAGGCTCATGTTTGTGCCTGCACTCAGTGAAAATCCAAAATGGTAGTTCACATTGCTGACTTCTAAAGATGAAGTGAGACAAGATCATTGCCATAGATCTTGTAACAAACACACTAACCCAGAGGAGCTCTATAAAAGCTGATAGAAATCTTCAGGCAGATCCTGATAGCAAGTGGAATGAACTGTGTATTATATGACCCACTGCCTCCTTGTAGTCTTGCATTTACTTAGGTACATCTTCTGGAAATGCTTGACAAATAATCAAAAATGGTCAAAAATAACAGCGGTAAAAGATGGATCTGAGGACAAACGATACTTACTTCCAGGAAATTCAGAAATAGTATAAAAATTAGACACAGGATGAAACATAGGTTTAAAACCCATTAACTGGGGTCACAGTCACATAAACAAAGACATCTCCTGGAGAGAAATAAAAGTCAAAACTTTCAAACAGAGTGTGCAGAAATGAAGTCAGATAATATATGCCGGAAAACTTGTTTAGATAAACCCAACTGACATACTTTTTAAATTCATGACATTTTTATCTACTGCTGTAATCAAAAGGTTATATCCATTGCCTGCACAGAGATTCCTAAGATCCTCAAAGTCAAAACTACCATTCAGCTGTGGGGAAGTACGATCAACTAAAAGTTATATAAACTATAACAGAGTAGAAAGTTCTCACAATATATTTCCTTTCATTTATTTTAATAATAGTCTACTGTATTAGCATTGTCATTAGTGTATTACAGTATATATGTATCAGGAATGATCAGTAAAGATAAACTCTTTGATTGAAGATAACACATCATTATCAGTGAGTGTGATGGTAGTAATAAGAGCTCCATTTACTTCTGTCTCTGGCACCTCTCTCCTGTTTTAGCCACAATGGCAAATACAGAAACTTATCATATACATATTCTAAGGCATTTACTTTTTTCATATACTTTCTCAAAATATATTACTAAGACATGTATTCATATATAGAATTTAATTTTATATAAAGTGTATGTTCAATTTCGAAAATGTATTCACCTCTGGTTGTCAGCAAAGCAATAATATCTTGGACTGTGATGTTGATTGTGTTGAGCAGTGGTGGTCAAGGAGGATTGAAGCTGGCTGTTACAGCCACATGTTGGACTGTTGGACTGACTCTAGATCCATCCTTTGCAATTGTGACCAATCCAGAGTCTATACACAAAAAAACACAAGGGACAGTTCACACTGTGGAGCAAAATTTAGAAAAAATGATGTAAGGATATGAAATATTAGAGAATCCAACATATATTAACAGATCAATCTTACATTTATGTATGGCAAGATAATTGTTGTCACTTATGGTGTATTAGAGAAAACTGCTATAAATTGAGGCACTGGGGACAACAGCAGTAATGTTGGCCATCATATGCCGAAGGCCTAACACTTCTGGGGCAGTAAATGATGTAATCGTGCTATAAAAAGCAAAACATTATTATATGCTGTAGGGAAGATGAAGAAATGAGGAATACAGTACAATGACAATAGACCAGGGCGTTTTGGTTGCTTTGAATATGATTCAACAGCAATGTTCAAATTAATGTTGGTCACTTACTTTAAGTGGTAAAGTACAAAAATCCTTAAAATTTATAATGCACAGATGATCCATTTCCCAAAGGAATGCAATGGATCCTTTACCACCTGAGATCAGTTAGACAATCAAGCTGTTTGACAGTGAAAAGGAAACCCTTGCTGTGATTGATCCCGACACCAACATTCATAGGGCTCAGTGACCTCAACAGATGACATGGAGAACATGGACCCCAGCAATAAAAGATTGACGAACTGAGGTTTTGCAGTACTTGAGAATGAGAAGTGAAAAATAACGAGAGTGAAGTGCACTGATTTACAATGAACTGAGATTGTAAGATATTTACATATACAGTTAGAGGTCTATTTTCAGGGTCAGACAGCTTGTCTTATGGTGATTGATTAAGCTTGGCAGAGACTTCTCCACTATGCAGAGGAATGAGGCTAAAACAGAGATATTTTATTATGACAAGCACACCACAATGACCTTTTTATAATCAGACTACACACAAGACATTTAACAAAAAATTCCATACTTTCATCCAAGAAAACTGGGGGCTCATCCATTGTGTTAGTATAACAGTGAGTTTCTGTAGTTCAAAGCCTTTACTGTTGTCCATCACAAGAATCCTCAGAAAGTAAAGATTAGACAGACTCTCAAAGTCCAGATATGGGAAGCTTGTGATTGTTAATTAGAGAACACATAAACCAAAGCTACTATATTTGTATGAACAATTAATATTGAAAATATAGTTTAACTGAAACATTCTCATTAATTAGTATATTTCACACACACATATATTCCTTGACAATTAACTGCTTGGCTGTTCTGAAAATGAATCTATTGACCAATATATTAATTGAATCTATGAATATATTGATAGGAATTACATTTTATCTTTTACATTTTAAGGCAAATTACACATATTTCAAGTATACAATAATAAGAATCTCACAAGATGCCACTCCTACAGCAAGAAAAAGATTCATAAATAAATAAATCCATGCTGACTCCTAATTTATCCAAAGTCATCTAAAGCAGTCTGGTCTGTCCAAGCTCTTTACATGTATTATGTAGTCTTGGTCATTTTTACGACCCTGCTCAATTTCTGAAACTAAAACTCTGTTACTAGGAACCTTTATAACCTTTATGATCACAGTGTTGTTTAAGTCATCAAGCATGTAATGACATAAAACTGGTTTGGATGTCTAAAAAGATAAATACATTATTTGCTACACAATAGGAATTTTATATATAAACAAATAAAAAAAAATCTAAGTGAATAGTACGTCACTTATAAACGAGGCCGAATGCCCTGTCGCTTGTTGATGACGTAAACAGGAACTTGAATTTGAACACGCGTTACGACTGGTGCTGTAAACACTGAAGTGTGCCTTGGATGCCGGTGAGTTTACTGAAATTCATTATTTGCTGTCTAATAAGGCCACGGATTTCAGTACTGGTTTACGAAATAGACAAAGTTTTTGTTGTATTATATCAGAATGCCCGAAGGTTACATGTTAGAAGATGATAAATACCTAGCTGCTAACCGGTTATAGTCACATAGTCACTTGTGTCAGTGATGGTCTATTCTCATTGATTACCGAAGGGGGACTGACAAACAGTTCATAGTAACAGTATCTGTAGCCATACTCCTAGGAATTGCACCTGTATGTTAAGTTTACCTAAAGTATATACTTTAGAATTTTGCTACAGATGGTGCTACAGATGGATTTTTTTTACTCCAGCATACAGTAGCATAGTAGATGGTACTTGACACTTCTTATTCATAAAAAGTATGCATTATATTACCATTTACACAGGAGGATTTCAGGCTCCCCAGAACATTTACTTAACCCAACTTGTCAGTCATGTGACTATCTAGATATCTGTAGGTCTGTACCATCTCTGTGTCCTCACCATTTTGTGAGATTATGAAATCTCTCTTTTCCTTTACTTGAATTGAAAATGGATTAGTTGACACCACTTCAGAAAGCTGTCAATCACACTCCTATATTCCTCCTGTCTTTTCACTCTAACACATACCACCACAGCTGTGGCATCTGATGGATACCAAACCTCAGATCCATACCTGTGAAAAGGAAGGGAAAATTCCATTTCCTTTTGTTTCACATCCAATGTAAAAGTCAAAATCTGATTCAAATATTAATGCAACAAATTGTCCTGTGTAGGATACAACAGTAATGAGACTTTCATCCATTGGATACATAAAAACCACTTATAGTGACCATATCAAATATCATGTTCCTGTTTATCAGATTAAACTTCAAGCATTCAGGTCAGTGATTGTGACCAGTAGTTTTTTCATCATCAGGGCTTGAGGAAGGTAACAACATGGCATGCTCACTAAAACTGGGATTCAACAATAAGATGATTCTAGCACCCATGGTGAGAGTAGGAACTCTACCCATGAGGCTTTTGGCATTGGACTATGGTGCAGATATCGTCTACTGTGAGGTAAGTTTTAAATCTTTTTTATACTAATTATTACTTATTAAAAGAATTAGTCATTGAAACACATGTTTTATGTTCTACTACTACACTTTAGGCATGTGTAATAATTGTGTAATTGTGTAGCCTGATTTTCTTGTATGCACTAATAAGATTTGTATTTTTGTTAAAGGAACTGATTGATCTCAAAATGGTTCAGTGTGAGAGAGTTGTGAATCGTGAGTCTTTTGCACATTTTCTCATTTTGGCATACCAAGATATTTTTAAGAAGTACTTAATTTTTTTATTTTGTGTAATGAAGAAAATGTTGAAGTTTGTGTCCTTGCTGTTATTCTTTGGCAGATGTCTTGGAGACCGTTGACTTTATAGCACCAGATGAGAGGGTTATGTTCCGCACCTGTAATAAAGAGAAAGACCACATTGTCTTTCAAATGGTTAGTGTTGGGACTTTCTTATAATGGATCTCTACAGAAGAGTATTTTATAATGCAGTTAAAACATGTTTCATTCCTCATGTGTTTGTCTTCTGTACTCAGGGAACAGCTGATCCTGAGAGAGCACTGGCAGTAGCCAAACTTGTGTGAGTTGTGTTAAAGTGTTTTTATTCAGAATAAATCTCTTCAAGTTTTTCCGTTTAGAAATTACTAGATAATGTAACATCTTATTCCTGAACAGTGAGAATGATGTAGCTGCTATTGATGTGAATATGGGCTGTCCAAAGGAATACTCTACCAAGGTGTGAACTATATGACAAATCCATACATAACCAATCCTCATTCTTTCAGAGGATTTTGTTCTCTGTTTCTATTGTTGCTGTGTCTGTACTCTTATGCATGTGGAAAGCATTATTTGGACTGCATTGTATAAGAGTGATATGCTTATATAATAATCTCTGGTTTTGGTTTCTCATGCAGGGTGGAATGGGATCTGCGCTACTTTCTGACCCTGACAAGATTGAAGCTGTAAGTATTCAGCAGATACAGTGAAAAACACAGCTAATGGCCATTAAATTTTAATGTTTTTTTTTAAATCACTTTCTCTAGGATTAAAGAAAAATCAAGCAAACTCTGATATTCTGTGGCACTTGCAATTCTTGAAAATTATAGTAAATTATTAACAGATTTGGCCCAAGCCGCATTGTGTGACAATACACATTTAACAGAAGCTGTTGTTAACTCAGCTATCATTGAAAGTAATTACATATGTGTATTCACTGGTAGTGTAAAAGAAGAATCTAGTGCTTGCAGTTTTGCCAGTCCAAGTACTTATAAAAAGAAAATTATTTTTAACATCATTGTTGTTTTGTTCAGATTCTGACCAGACTAGTGAGGGGAATTTCAAAACCAGTTACCTGCAAAATCCGAATCCTTCCCACTGTAAGTGATCATGAGTTGCATTAATCCCTTGCTTTAGAAAAAAGTGTATTGATAGAAGAAGAAGAATCATTCCTCTAAGTTTATGAAGATGGTCATATGTAAAATCCTTTGTAGATCATTTTCACAAGGCACTGAAACTCTGATGTTCAGCACTGTGTGGAAATAGCAGAGAAGAAAATCTGATTTGTTTAAAGACTCTCTCTTCTCTTTCAAATCTTTTACAGGCACAAGCTACATAGTTAAAAGCAGTCTAGAATCTTACACATTGATGAAAATGAGATTGACATTGAAGGTTTTGCTGCCTCAGAGAATTCATTACTGATTCTGTGTTATACATTATCTGGCCAAAAGAATAGGGACACTAGACATATATCGACATCCAGTTCCAGGTTTTGTCCCTCTTTGTTCTTATAATAACCTTCATTCTTCTGGGAAGACATTTCACTAGATTGTGGAGCGTGGTGTTGGGATTTACTCACTCAGCCACAATAGATATCAGATCGAGGAGAAGATTTGGCGTGCCTTCAGAAATTTTAGTTCATCCCAGAGGTGTTCAGTGTGGCTGAGTTCAAAGTTCTGTGCACTCTGTACTCTAGCTTTAGCAAACCATGTTTGTGTACAAGGTCATTGCCACGCTGTGACAGGATCGGGTCTCTTAGTTCCACTGAAGGAAAATTGTAATGCTGCAACAAACAAAGACGATCTGCTCAATTGTGATATTTTTTACTTCCAGCAATAGAAGAACCACCTGTAAGTCTGATGGTCAGCTGTCCACATTCTTTTGGCCATATAGATTATTTGTAATAAATAACTAACTGAAATGAATAAACTACAAATGTCACTGGTTGTACTAATCACTTTCACTGCTTTATCAGTTGGAGGAAACAGTGTGTTTGGTGAAGAGAATTGAAAAAACAGGCGTGGCAGCAATAGCAGTGCATGGAAGGTATGACCTTTTTTGAGGCAGCTTTTGTTTTTGCATGGTTTGTGAAAATTCATGAAGGTGTGTGTGTACAGCTGCTCAGTCATTTTTATTTCTATTCCTCAGGATGAAAGAGGAGAGACCAAGGCATGCAGTCCACTGTGATTACATTCGAGCTGTAGCTGAAAATGTATCTGTTCCAGTGATCGCTAAGTGAGCATCTGCTCATATTTACACCTTCTGAGTTTTGAATGACATCACTACTGTTAACTGTGTTTTTTAATTTGTTAGAACAGTTGCCTGAAAAGTGTGAATAGATTTTTGTGTATTAAATCCTGTATGTGTAGTGTATCTTATTAACATTAACATTCTCTCTACATCTGTTTTTTTTGTTTGTTTTTGTTTTTTAATCTGTGCAGTGGTGGCTCTCTTGATCCCATAAAAACATATGAGGATATTAAACAATTTCGAGAAGCAACAGGAGCGTCCTCTGTCATGTTAGCTCGGGCTGCTATGTGGAACCCTTCAATATTTCGCTGCCAGGGAATGGTGACCGTAGATGAGGTTATGGAAGAATATGTCAAATATGTGAGTACTTGAGCCTTTTAAATTTCTTAAATAAATGTTTTTGTAAACTCTTTCTGTTGTTTGGGCTTTGCACTTGTTCATGCTTCAACTATAGTATTGTAAAGAGCTTTTTCACAATAGTGTGTGTTGTTTTTGTCTTTAGGCTGTTCGCTATGATAACAACACATTCAACACTAAATACTGCCTGTGCCAGATGTTAAGGGATAGGGTGGAATCGCCAATGGGCAAACAGCTTCATGCAGCGCAGACCAATGAAGAAATCTGGTAAAGTATTTAATAAAAAATGCAGATGTTTTATAGGAGGAAGTACAGCTCAGTGCTATTAATGGTCCCACAGTGTTTAACAAGATCCTAAAAGTTAGCTGGACCTCTGGCAAGAAACATTCCACAGTAATATATATAATCTGCTTTAAAAGTATTGGAAGTCTTTTGTTTTTTCCTGTACATTAGAATACATTTTGGTTTTAAATCAAAATATAAATTTTAGCTTTCATTTCTTGCCATTTACAGCAAGTTGTGCTAAATATCCTAGATATTAGGAAAGCGTTAATATATTCCCTTATAATGCCATGGAAACATTTTATTTAGCTTTTCCAGTTGCCTAGTTCTAGTTTTTATTATTTTCACATGGAAGATGTTGCATTTCTAAACCACAGCCATGCTTCTGCAATTGCACTATTCAAGCTTTGAGGGACTTTGAGCGAACTTTTTTTTTTTTCTTCAGTTTGTGAATTACAATAACATAAGTGTCTTTGTGTGTTGGTGACGTGCAGCGAGGTGTTTGGAATGAGTGATTTCTATAAGAAAGCCCAGGCTGAGCTGGAGGCCCACAAAAAAGCCCTTGATGCCAACAGCAGCAGTCTTCCAGACCAGCCTGTACTGGACGGGGATGTCATCACTATGGCTATCAAGTTTGAAAGGTTGATTTTCAAATATTAAAGCTCACAAAATGTTTCTATTTTAATCCAAGAAATGTACAATATAAGATATTTCAAACGAGTGAATCAGTATATCTAGTTGGTCATTAAGTAAAGTTGGTTTCTAAACATTTCTATATGTAAATCATAATGTGAAGAGCTTACACTGCAACAAAATGTGTGCTCCAGGAGAGAGTATCCCCCTCAGATCACCCCAAAGATGTACTTGTTAGAATGGAGCAGGCAGGAGAAGCTGGAGCAGCCTGCGTATAAAACGGTCAGAGTTAAACTCCAAAATCCCAACCCTCTGTGAATCATCATTATCCACAGCAGTTAAAACCCCATACAACAGCTGCACACTGGAATTGCAAATTCAAAATTCTTCATAACTTCTCCTTTTTCAGGAGCAACGTGCCCAAGACAGATGTTTTCAGTCTACAGTAACAGTGGCAAATAAGAAGTATAGGTCCACACTATGGTTAGTGCTTTATTATTAGTAGTAATAGCTTTAATTGCGTAAGCTTCAAAATGTAATTTGTGTTCATGTTATTTTTTTTCCTTTTCAGGGAGAAGTCTAAGAAATTTGCTGAACAAGCTGCTGCTATTGTGTGTTTGCGCACTCTCTGTGTACCAGAGGGTCGTATTGGAGAGGGCTACTCAGGACTGGTAAACAAGAGAAAAAGGGAAGAGAAAAAATGCGCCATTTCGGAGGACCACAACATTACAGACTTAGCACACAGGAAGAGACGGCTCACTGAGCCATCGCAAAAAGAGGAACAAGGATCAAATGACAGTCTGGTGCTAGTGAATGGCTCATGTGGTCAGACTGTGCCCTGACCATGACTAGATGACCACTGCTCACATTATGGACTCTCCAAAAGGAGTGTGTCTGCTGCTGTGTGGCTGCATTTTTATTTGCAGTGGTGCACCACAACATATATGAATTGCACAGAGACTTGTCAGAGATGCATGTTATGTTTTTATTTTGTGTGTGTGTGTATGTATGTATGTATGTATATATGTGTGTGTGTGTGTGTATATATATATACACACACACACACACACACACACACACACACACACACACACACACACACACACACACACACACACACAAAATAAAAAATATATATATTTAATGATAAATAAGTGCTATTTCTAAATGAGTATGTGTAGCACATGCTCAAATTATAATGTACACCTATTAACCTACACATTCTGAGCAGCCCTGACACCCAGTAAAGCTATAGCCATTTTTTGGTCACAATTATTATAATAAATCCACAAACTGCAGAATATCTGCTCAGCCATGACATGTGGTGGTGGTATCTATACATTGATGGATGTAAGTAAGAGGACTGACAAATTCAGAAAGAAATGATGTACAGTAAGCAATGTGACCTTTTTGGGAGTGAGAATTGAGTTATATTTTTTGAGTACAGGTGCCATTTAGGTAATATTGTTGGTCAGTATTTCTAATTACAGGTCCAGGAGTACCACCACCCTCCACATTCTTGTATTTTCCCTGCTCCCAACTCACCTTATTCAACTGATTTATCTATTACCAAACCTGAATTGGTGTGAACTGGGTGAGTTAGACTAGAGAAACAGGAAAATGTGTAGAGTATTAGTATTTTAGGACCAGAATTGATCCAATCCTGATATGTGTAGAAACCTTGCCACAGACCACATGGAGGATTTTATCTGTTGACTTGACATATAGTATGTGGTATAAACCAGAAACTTTTAAATTATGCATTTAGTCAAATATTACATGTTTTCTTCTAAATAGCAATGATGACCTGAGGCCTTAATGGACTGGTTGCTGGGAGGCTGTGTATTATTTTATCTCATATTACTTGAATTAAAACATGTTAAATGCTTAATGTAATTTGTTTTTTATTTTTTTTTGTTCCATCTTTTTTTTTAAAAAAGATGGTGTAAAATCTGTCTATTTCTCTCTCTCTCTCTCTCTCTTTATATATATATATATATAGACCAACCAGTCAAATAGACCTAAGACTTATATTTAAACCTGTTAAAGTATGAGGAGGAGGGGGCTTTTCATGCTCAATTGTTTTGCACTTTCCCTTATATCTGATAGTTATGGTCTTGTTACTGTGTGTGTGTGTGTGTGTGTGTGTGTCAGAGAGAGTGTTTGTGCTATTCAGCAGGGTGTAGTGTGTGGTTATGGACGCAGCGCGTGCGGCTGTTTGTTTCCTTTCTGAGTTTGTTGTGTCAAACGTGCTGACGTCACGCGCGGCGGAGCGCCCTCGCGAGTGTGTAGTACAGAAGTTTGGCGAATGTCATATGTATATTTGACCACTTTCAAAAGACAACGTGAGATCATCGCATTGAAACGGCGATCCCGACTTTTGATAGATAGCTAGTAATAAATTGCGGAGCAAATGTTAGCGAATTTACTCCCAGCGGGCGCTTTAGGAGATTGTTCCGGGTTTGCGAGCTGGCACCGCGTAACCCAAAGTACACTTTAGAAAGTTGGCATCGGCCTGCTTTAGCAAGCTTGCATTATGCAGATTTGATCGTTTAGATAAGATAGCTTTTTACAAAAATCTAAAACGAACTCAAGCGCAGATGCAATGACTGCCGCGAAGTACGGAGGCGAGGAGCTCGATTTCAGACTGACTTTTGGAGAGGACAGTCAAGCGACGGCCTCAGGCCACACAGGTTAGTGCATTAGTCCTAAAATTTATCCATATATGACTTATTACTACTAAATAAATAATGATGAAAAAACAACCCATGCTGAGCGTGCAGCCGTCTCATCACTTCATCGCCAGCTGTGCAACACTTACAGAGGAAGACATGCGTTAGAGTTTCACTTTGAATCATGAAAATGGTTCTGTGTTTAGCGAGTCGGTTCAGTGGCTTCAGTAGGGCACTAATTCTGCCAGTTCCCCTTTTTTTAAAACAGACTTCCGCAAATGTATTTATGTACAACGTACAATTTTGGTTATCACAAACCAGGTTTGCTACTGCAAATGCTACAATAATATTCAGTAACAGCGGATATTCTGACCTACTGAAGGGCAGATTGTATTTTAGTTGAAAAAAGTATACTTGCTGCAGGTTTTACCACCAGGATTTCATGAAAAATAAAGAAAGAAATGACAGTAGTACTTTTTATTTAGTCTACTTCAAATTGGGTCAAGATACAGCCATGATTTCTAAACTTAATAGTATTTTCAAAACAATTAGCATCACATGATCTTTTTTGTTTTTTATTGGTGCTGTCAGCTTTTAAAATGTAGATTTGTTTTTATACCTGAACAGCACTTTTCCTCCTGAAGCTTTATTAAACTGAATTAAAGTTTGAATAAATTGAACTGTATATATA
>JAOTRN010000009.1:9118478-9129853 GCA_028566695.1 Bagroides melapterus
ACCTGTTCAGTATGAGTCAGTTAGGCTTTTAACACCAATTAAATAATAACTAACGATAATAGTTTGTAGTGTGATCAGCGGTCACAATATGATAATAAATAAGTAGTAAGTTAGTAAATAAGTAAAAAAAAATAAATAAATAAAATTGCCCACAGTCTGGCTGTACTTCAGAAACAGCTGGTCAGCATTTTGACAATCACTGATTGCACTTATATCAGGAAACTGCTGACAATAACAACAACACAAACAACAACAACAACAACAACAATAATAATAATAATAATAATAATAATAATAATAATTCTGTTTGATCCTGAGCTTGAATTACTGTCTCTGTGGAGTTTCACATGATCTCCAAGTGTACGTGTTGGTTTCCTCCAGGTTCTCTGGTTTCCCAAGTGATTCGGTTACTCTAAATTGCCCCTAGGTGTGAATGAGTGTGTGCATGATGCCCTATGATGGACTATTATCTCATATCCAGTGTCCCAGGATAAGTGGCATTTGCCAAGGATACAACATATACTGAAGACAAATTAATGATTCAGAAAGGATGAGATTCCTATCATGCTATAATAACTAGATTTGTCCCTGGGACTATATGGGACTAATATATATATATATATATATACTGCTCTGACCTTCAAAGACTACAAAAGACCTCTGAAGGTGTGGTGTGGTATCTGGCACGAAGATGTTAGCAGCAGATTCTTTAATCCTGTAAGTTTTAAGGTGGAGCCTCAATAGATCATCTTATTTGTCCAGGACAAATCAAATTCTTGAACAAAGTGAGATGTTGGGAATTTGGAGGCCAAGTCCACACCTTGAAATCTTTTTGCAGTGTGTCAGGGCACATTATCCTGCTGAAAGACGCTGCTGCCATGAGTGAATACCATTGTCATGAAGGGGTGTACTTGTTCGGCAACAATGTTAGGCAGGTGGTCAAAGTAATATCCACATGAATGCCAGGCGTCTCAGCAGATCATTGCCTATAACATTACAGTTTCAGCCAGCTTGTTTTTTACCCCATAGTGCGTCCTGGTACCATCTCTTCCCCGGGTAAGTGGCACACACTCCCCTGGCCATCCACGTGATGTAAAAGCAAAAGTGATTCATCAGACCAGGCAGCCTTCTTCTATTGCTCTGTGGTCAAGTTGTGGTCTGATGCTCACATGCCCATTGTAGGTGCTTTTGTTAGTGGACAGGGCTCAACATGGTCAGAGTGATGGTTCTGCAGCTTTACAGCTCCATACACAACAAGCTGCAATGCAATATGTTTTATGAAATCTTTCTATTATAGCCAGCATTAACCTTTTCAACAGTTTGTGCTACGGTTGGATTAGACCAGACAGGATAGCCTTCTGTACCTTCACTTTTGATATGCACCAGTGACCCTTGGGAAACCATAACCCTGTTGCTGGTTGTTATTTTTTAGTAGATACTAATTAATTGCATACCAGGAACACCCTATAAGACCTACCGCCAACCTTTTTAGAGATGCTCTGACTTAATTGTCTAGCCATTACAAGACATTACGTTCCCTGTCACTCAGATCTTTGCTTTCACATTTTTCCTGCTTTCAACACTGCCAGATCTGACTGATCACTTGTCGCCTAATCCCTCTCTCTCTATATATATATTTATACGTGTATATATATACATTAACTCTTCCTGTGGCTTCTCACAAATATGAGGTCGCAAAGGCAAATTCAAGTTTACATGTTTACTTACACTTTCTGTAGCCTTGTGAGAGATTATTTGAGTGCCCTCTACTCTACCACTCTCAGTCCTGGAGGGCTGCAACGTTTGGTGATTCCAACCCATGATTGTTGGTTTGACTAGGTATCTGATCAAGGAAATCATCAAACATTGTTGGCTAGCCCTTCTTGACCAAAGTTGTGCACTCCTATTCTACATCAGATTTGTCTGTTGATCAGTTTGTTCTCTAGCATGCTGTGTTTGGTGTGTGTGTGTGTGTGTGTGTGTGTGTGTGTGAATGGTGTTATTTATAGTAAACTGCTGTTGCACTGTTGACAGCACTTAGTTTGCTCACTTGTGTATTGGCTTAATAACAATACTCATGATAGATGGTTTTTATTTAAGTAGCCATTAAGAAGGCAGCTACCTGTTTTTTGTAATGGCATAAAAGGAATTGGCATAATATTTGTTACATTTACTTCTTATACTTGTTCATAACATATTTAAAACAAGATATTTTACAGCATCAGTCTAAGTAGAAGCCATAAGTAGCCTATGACCAATGCACTGACACACAATTAACACCCATTTTCCCTTGTTGCTGTAGATGTGGGTGAAGATAATGGCCCGTCTTGCTACCTCTTCTCTGCACTTCAACAGCCTGTTTTCCAGCAGCATCCAGAATTGCAGTGTGCCACCCAGTCACCACACTCCCAAGGTCCTCTTACCAGCAGTTATGTTGCTTCTAGCTCTGGCTCCAATCCTGTGGATTCTCCAAGCCGTGTGTTTGATTGCCCCAGCATACAGATTACCTCTATCCCAACGACCTGCCAACAAGATTTGGGTGCCCAACAACACGGTGTCCATTTGGAACAAGAAGTAGCCTCTGGTTCTCTAACATCTAGGGACCAGCTGTATTTACCTTTAGATGCATCCTATAGAGACACCTCAGCATTGTGCCCAAGTCCCTGCAGCAGCTTGTCGTCCCGCAGCTGGCTCTCAGATGCCTCCTCATGTGAGTCTTTCTCCCATATTTATGATGATGTGGAGGCTGAGCTGACTGAAGCAGCAGCGGGTTGCAGGTTCACATCGCCACTGGTGTCACCACAGGGCTCTCCTCTGCCCTCTCCTCTCGCCTCACCCCAAGCATCTCCACAGGTGTCTCCTATGGTGTCACCATTTGGCTCTCCCGGCTGTGCCTACACTGAGGACCCCTGGTCTCGATATCATCAACAGCAACGCCCCTATTCTTATTCACTATCGCCCCATCATTCACCTTATCAGTCACCTCGTACTAGTGTTAACGAGGACACATGGCTGGGCGCCCGGCCGCAGTCATCCTCCTCCTCAAAACCCTCTTCTCGTCCCACTTCACCATATGGGAAGCGCCCGTATTCCAGTGCTGATGGTATACCAGGGTCATCTTCGCCTCATCTCTCTCCTACTCCGAGCCCGTCTCATTCCCCACGAGGTAGTGTGACAGATGAAACTTGGTTGGGAATTCCTGCCATGATGGCCAGCTCCTTCCAGGCCTGTGCACCTGAAATGGACATCCCCTCTAAAACCAGACGAACTTTTCAAGGAAACAGCAATCAGGATTGTATGGCCTTGCTGCCGGGACATGGGGATTCTGGGCTTGATGAGAATAACCTTGTGTCCCCTTCGCTGGATTCAAATATAGAAGTGTCACTGCCATCCCTGAAGAAAGAAGACATAGTGGAACACTACTTGTCAGTCCCTACACCGTTTACTTGGGGAAAACATAAGCAAACACATACTCCTTTGTTCAGGTATATGTCTGTTTTAATGTTATGCTCACCGCTTTCTTTTATCTGGCTTTAAAACAAAAATGACCTGAGTGTTGTGTAATAAGCTGATTGTATGTTATTTAGAGATTCTTCTGATCTGTTATCCACAGAATTGTGTGGTGAAATTGTATAGTTCAACTCTTCCTCTCTAACTTTCACCACATCATCAGCATGCCTTTTTGTGGCTTAGCCTACTTCTGTGTATATGTTTCTCAGGTCCACATCTTTACCCTCACTGGACTGTTCACTGCCCAGCCAGTATGGGCAATGTGAGCTAAAGTTGGAGGTCCAACCCAAGCCCCACCATAGAGCCCACTATGAGACGGAGGGCAGTCGAGGAGCCATTAAATCAGCATGTGGAAGACACCCTGTTGTGAAGGTATTACTACTTTTAATCCCAAATAGATTAGTTTAGTGCTCCATGCCTGATCTAAACTAATATGGACATGAAACTGAAATGGCTCATATTGTCTTCTTCTAAGAGCATAAGATGGCTACTACCTCTATTGGATAACACACACTAAGGGTACTAATTCATATTTCAGAGGTTATCTTTATTAGCCACGATCAAACAATGTGCCAGACACTGTAGGCAAATATATGAAAATTGATGTAAATATAACACGGCAAACATAGGTCACTGATTCAGCACTGCTGCCAGTGCCACTGGTTTAAAGATCTGAATTTGATAAAATGGCATGTAAACACACAAAATGTATGTCATACTACATTTGTGTTCTGTGCTTCAACTTACTGTAATTTGAGATGACCATTGCTCAACAACTTTTGTGGATAATATAAATGGCAATAACACAGTGAGGTTTATTGTAGTAGCGCTTGTTTTACCGTGTCCTGCACTAAATGCTTTGTGACAGATTACGGACCACAATAGTTTATTCATTTTGAGTGTTTGATCTTGTTTAAATCTTTTCTGATGATCAGGCTTTTATCTTTAGTTAAATCTCTAACTGCACTACAGAAATCATGATAGCAGCTGCGTTGCTATAGTGTAAACAAATTTTTACTTTTGTATCAGTTGCATTATATTAAGTTTCTAAATCTTTGCTTTTATTGGAGCCCAGTAGTCTTTATGTCCATACTATCTAGTGAGACATCTATCATACCACCATCTGGCAAAGCTTAATTCAGCTATTTTTACTTTGTTCCCAAGAACAGTTCATGTTGTATTTGTTGATAAGTTTGTTTACATTAGTTACCTAAGATCCAATGGTGAGACATTACCATCAGTGGAACAGATGATGACTTAGCTAAGCTGTGAATTTAACATTCATTTGTAATATTACTCTTCATTTTATTTAGTGTGACCAGTCTGTGCTGAGGAATGCACTTTACCTGCATAGTGAGTCATTAAATGACAAGGGAACAATTTGTCTTAGTATTTGATTTTTTTAATAATTTGCTTTTAGCAGAACAGGTTGGAAAAACTTCACCACAAGTGGCATTTCTTGCAATACATGGTTATAATCATAAAATTTTAATGGTGTTCAGCTGTAGTAGTTGGGAATTTGTATTTTTAATCATGTTTTCTTTTTTGAATTGTTGACAGCTCCTTGGTTACAATGAGAAACCGGTCAGCCTCCAGATGTTCATTGGGACAGCTGATGAACGTCATGTGAGACCGCATGCATTTTATCAGGTGCACAGGATAACAGGAAAAACTGTGGGCACTCTGAGCCAGGAACTGGTGGTCGGCAGCACCAAAATCTTAGAGATTCCTCTTCTTCCTGAAAACAACATGTCTGCCAGGTACAAGTCATAAAAACTGATGAGTTACATTTACCCTGCTTTACGACCTATTTTTTTTCTAAATAAATAATCTGGGATTAAAAAATAGTTACTAAGTGTTAACAAGTTATAAGATTGTACACGCAAACTCTCTAAAGTGATTATGTTAACTGTGGGATGAATTTGGTATTTAACTTGCAGTATTGACTGTGCTGGGATTCTGAAGCTCAGAAATTCTGACATTGAGTTGCGGAAGGGAGAAACCGACATTGGGCGTAAGAACACCCGTGTACGAGCTGTGTTCCGTGTGCACATTCCCCAGGCTAACGGAAAAGTGCTCTCTCTGCAAGTGTCCTCCATCCCTATAGAGTGTTGTGAGTATATTCTATTAATCATAGCAAACCTGGAGACAATATGATGTCAGTGCTGATGAATTGGTCAGAATTGATTAATTTTCTATAACAGTAGCTGTAACAGTAGTGCCAGCTATAATTCAAATCACAGCATTATAATTATTGCACATGTACTAATGTGTCTTATTTTTATAATAACAACACATTCACAGCAGTGTTAAATGTACCTATAAAATGATCAAATGAAACATTTTATGTTTTCTTATTCATTAAGTAATAGAACTTAACGATGTTACCTTTTTCACACGTTCCTTATCATTTATTTTTCAGCCCAGCGTTCAGCCCAGGAGCTTCCTCAAATAGAGACGTTTAGCCCAAACTGTGACTCTGTGATGGGAGGCCAGGAGCTGCTTATCAATGGCCCAAATATCACCCCAGAGTCAAAGATCATCTTCCTGGAAAAAGGCCATGGTAAGAGACGACCACAGATCTACCTGCCTAAATGATTTACAAAAAAGATGCAGAGTTCTTTTTCATCAAGTTCTTTTCCCATTTCTTTCAAGTGCTCCCTTTGATCCAAATGACTTTCTTTAATTTAAGACCTGATGTTTTATTGTTCATTCCAGATGGTAGAACTCAGTGGGAAGTGGATGCAAAAACAGTTCATGAAAAGAGTAGAGATGTATGTTTCTCCAAGTTTCTTTGAGTTTCTTGCTTTTCTTGCATATACATATTAAATAAGGAAGGTCTTTTAAACATAATTTTTTGCCTTTGTAGACTAGCATTGTGGTGAAAATTCCTCCGTATCATAAGAGGATCTTGGGATCGTCCGTTCAGGTACAGTTTTATGTCAGCAATGGGAAAAGAAAGAGGAGCCTTGTACAACGCTTTACTTATGTCCCAGGTAAAAGCACAATAAATATAGATACATAAGACTGTGATAAATGTTTTGCTGTATTGTAGAAAGATGTAATTCAGAGTACTAATAATGTTAATGTTGACTATGAATCAAATGCTTTCTTTTTTTTTTAAATAGTTGGTAAGTTGTGTAATGCTTACATTACCTTACTTAACAATGTTTTGTCTTTTTAAGCAGTGCAAGTAAAGCAGGAATATGAAAGTATTGAAGATGTTACAACTTCAGGCCATGCAGAGCAGTTCAGCCCTCTGGAGCAGTGGCTCTACTCCTCAGGTCCAGTTTGTGTTCCATCCTCCAGCTACTCTCCTATGGGTTCCTCGTATCTCAGTCAACATCATCCTCCAGATGATGCATCTGGAGTTCACCCAATATTACACCCAGTATCACTGAATTTCACCAAGCACTCCTCATATCAGGGACCTCAACAAAACCAATCTTACAGTGGACAGCTTAGTCTTCCCTGTGATGCTGCTTCAATGCAAGGAAGCAGACCATCAGCTGTTATATCTGAGAATGTGAGCTCTGTTCTAGGAATTGGGTATCAAAACACTCCTGGTGGTGTTCATGCCTTGAATCAAGTCTCTGGTCAGAGGCATAATGAGGGCCACCTCAGCCCTACCTCATGTACAACACAGTGTGATCCAAATAGCCTCAATAACTATCAATCTGCTCAAGATTCTGGAGAGCTGACGGTGTTTCCAAAGTCCTCGTCCTCTCTAGAGCTTCTTGCCTCCACCACAGTGCCTTCTACCTCACACTTGAACAGAGAGGCCCTTGTTAACCCAAAGTCTAATACAGCCCTTTCCCCAGCTGGTACAAGTGGAACCATAAGCTCTTTGGGAGCTGGAGCTACATTAAACCACTCCATGGATGGACAGAGGCTTAACCTTAAACAGGAACCGGAAAAGGAGAAGGATCTCACCTTTCAGTCGATTGGGCTACAGGACATCACTCTTGATGATGGTATGAATTTGGTATTCTAGTAAGGTGCAATTTTACATGACTTTTCCTAATTTGGTCTTATCCAAAGCGACTTACAGAAATGCAGCCTCTATCAAAATCATACTAGTAATAAAGAACAGATAATCATGCAAATAATAATAGACAGGGGTTTTAGAATACTAATAAGCTAAAAACCCTGATAGGGAGGAGAAATGCTGCAATGGACTTTTTTTTTCAAAGCTTTTTTTAAACAAAGCAGCACTTATTACCTTTAAATGAGTTGTGCTGCATACACAAGTCTTTGCAGTAGATTCAATATGCATATTAGCTTGTTAAATGTTGAATATTTACTATATAGTGCTGTGTTTTGAGGAGTCACATATACCGAACACATCACAGTTAGCTGGTTATATTTTTGCTAACAAAAGACAAACAGGGAGGCATCTTTGTTTTTCCTCACTGTTGACAGAATATTTTTAGGTCTAAAGCTACGTAATTTCCGACTTTTGAGGTAAGTCGAATGCAGCATTAGTACAGAGAGAAAAATTCAAAAAGTTAAGTGAATTTTATATAAATTAGACTTCCTTGTACTATCAGTGGAGAGCAGCCTGAGTCAATCCATGCGAGATGTCTGAAGGAAGTGTGGTGCAGTGTGGTGTTTGATAAATGCCTTCTGGTAGGCGGGGACTATTTTGTTTTCGGCTTTTTGCAAGCATAAGAGTTCTTAAATCTGATGCATGCAGTTACAGGAAGATGGTGGAGGAAGTGACTGGGGGTGCTGTTTGAAAACTTGGTCCCCAGTCTAGTTTCAAGAGATCTGTGTGGCAGATTATTACAGCAATGACTGCTGGATTGGGACATGTGTTCATTCAAATTCACTCCCACCCATTATACTAAAAGATAGGCCGTATGCTTATGTTTGTTTACACCCAAGCAAAGACAGCTGCCACCCCCAGTGTGTGGAAACCTGTTTGGTTTGCACCTAATTATAGTCTCCAGCCCTGTAGCATGGTGGGTAAGATATAGGCCTTTAAACAGTATTGCATCAAGTCACTGTGAGCTAAATATACCACAGGGCTTGATCTAATGTAGTTACTGATGTACAACTGCTAGGGTACTGTAAAGATAAACATGGGTCATACAAGACAATCCTGCTTATTCCTCTCTAAATAGGAATGATTGCCTTATAGCAAAATAATGTCCTTACATATTGTGTTTGGTCATCTTTTTTCTATCTGTGACCTTGATTACAGTTTGGCTGGCAGTTTGGTGGTTTATTCACAAACACACAATCTGTTTGCTCTAGTTTAATTAATATAGACTCAGTTCTGTAAGATGCATCATCCCTGTCCCTTTATTGCTGTGTGCAAACAGAAACATTCCCCCACCCACTCTACCTGGCCTTCTGCCACTATGCCTCAGCCTTATTTTACTGTGCTGGGGAGGACAGGTGCAGTGGACTGTTTGTGCCCCCCTGATGACTGAGTGCTGTTGTTGCTTATCGTAGCCCCTTTCATTATGAGTAGGCACTTGTATAACCCGGAGTGTGTGTTATATTTCATCATCTCTATCTTTTACTGAAAAAATGCTCTGTCATGTATTTTTTCATGTGTTCTACAGCATGTAAATAGACTCATGTAAATTTTGAGTTTATTAGCATTGCAGGCTAGAACTCAATTCTGGGTGTAGTGACAAGCAGTGTGCATGGCAAAGTAAGGTATCATAGCGATATATTTAACTCTTGTGTCTTTACACCTCATATCCAAGTTGCAACTGTAATATGATGCACCCAAACTTATGCTTGTCCTCAATTACAGGAACGCATACAGAGAACCACTATTCAAGTGAGACTGCATAAACAACATTGGCTCTAAAATTGTATGGCAAAACAAACACAAAAAACTATTTGGGTTCATTTAGACTGTCTGTTGAAATGTGGTAGATTCTGTCATTCTGTCACTATAAACTCCTTACGTATTCTGAAATAAATACTGTAGAAGGCTGAAGTTGCTTATTTGTACCATAACTTGCATGATATGATTTATTAATATTCAGCTTTTTAAAGTTTTTTTTAAATATCCACTGAAAGTCATTGCTAATGTTCAAAACCAAATTGCCAAAAATCACCAAAAAACAACCAAAAAAGAAATAAACATTTCACCATAATTTCTTGGAATATTTAAGAATTCTTATCATTCTTATCATCATCTCGTTTCTGTCTTTTCAGTGAGTGAGATCATAGTGAGAGATTTGTTCCAGAGACCGGATTCGACATCAGATGGATGTTCCTAGCTGAAAGTAGCCACACTATCATTACATAAACAAGAATGCAGCACTGTAGATGCAGGATCTAGAGTATATACTCTGACTGCCACTAAAAAGAATGAATATATTAATGTGTTCTGATTATTGCTGTATATTATGCTGATTAAAAGCTTTGCTAGGTGATAGCCTATGTTGGCAAATGTGAATTATCTGCCTGAGACATTTTTTTATATTAAGGACTCTTTTGCTGGCATTAATGTGTCTTTTGCTAAGGTGCCTTAAGTGTAAAACATTCAGATCTTGGTAAATGTTGACTGTGAAGCATATTTAAAAACTATGCAATGTGGTTTTATAAACAAAATATTTTAGATTAGCTGCATAGGATTATTTGGACTGTTACACTGTTGGCTTTTTGTGTTAGTTTATTGTATTTCTGTTTTTTTTTATGTGTAATTTGGCATGACTTAGTTGTGAGTTTTCAGAAATTACATTCATTTGTCATGCTTTCATGTACTGAACCTATTAATTGAGACACATATTTGTCTATGTGTCTAAGTGATTGTTTCCCAAAACCCAGGTTTGTATTCAGAAATTTTTATGAAACATTATGTTACATGACATGTTTTATTGAAATGCATATTAGTTTTGTGGAAAGATTTGAAATAAAGCAAATTGTCCCTGTATACTCTGAACATATTAGCTGGTTTTAACTTTATTTTCCATGAAGGTTTTTGTGTACATATACAAACCTAGCCTTGAAATCATAGGGTTTGGTTTATCTGAACATATTAGAAGATTAAATCTCAAAGTGTTTTCTTTCTTCTAACTTCTGTCTTATTTCCCATGTATGTGTGGGTTTACTCTGAGTTCTATATTTTCCTCTAATCCAAATCCAGGTTTGTATATGAATAGCCTATATTAAATTGCTGCTAGGTGTGTGTGTGTGTGTGTGTGGCCAAAAGGTCCTATCACTATATTTCAAATATCCAATCTGTGGTGATGCAATGGTTCAAAATATAAAACACTAAGACAAAACCTAGAGTACTTAAACTAAAGTTAACAGCTGGCAAGAGTTAACATTACATCACTTTAATCCAAAAACTATGACACTACAAAAGATGTAAAGTTCCGCTAATAATGATTTATACAAGTACCATCACTGTGCATTTTTGCAATAAGCTATCACTGACATTAGTAAGTTTACGTTGTTAGTTAAAAGATTGGCAATCCAGTTAATAATGATTTATGAGGATGCGTTTACCTTTACTTTATGTAAAGCTGGGCATTTAAACATTTCAAAGATTTATACATATTGTATTATATTTCTTTCCATTAAGTATTTTCAAATCTAATTATCATTTAAACTATATAAAGCCATGGCACGTTGCTTAATAAATGTGGAATGATAATAAATAGATTTACTTTTCTATAATATAAAAGAACCGTAACTTTTACAGGTTATAATGTTTATATAAATATAAAGTTTTTATTTTTGTTTTATTTGTAATTCAAACAAATAAAATAAAACATTATAAATAATAAGACATAAAACGAATGTAGCTATTGAAAATTGTGTGTGTGTATATATATATATATATATATATATATATATATATATATATAAACACGACACGAGCACAATTTTGA
>JAOTRN010000009.1:9159001-9172189 GCA_028566695.1 Bagroides melapterus
TGGACTAACGGGAAGGCCTGAAAGAAATTTAAAAGAGTTTTAAAGTTTAATTCTTTGTAGTAGTAGTAGTAGTAGTAATAATAATAATAATAATAATAATAATAATAATAATAATAATAATACTCTACATTTTATTTTACACAACGTCATAATATACCTAATTCTTTGGTCGATTCTGCTATTTCGACTGCCTTAATTGGCTCATCTTCATCATCGTTTTTTTCCAAATCAATATTATCTTCTTCATCTTCGTCCTCGCTTCTGTTCCGTGGAGTCCACGTCATCTTGTTCTCCTTTTTCAGTCTCCTTCGCGCGTTGGCGAACCAGGTGGACACTTGGGTTAGGGTCATTTTGGTGATGATGGCCAGCATGATCTTTTCCCCCTTAGTGGGGTAAGGGTTCTTCCTGTGCTCGTTGAGCCAGGCCTTAAGCGTTGCGGTGGCGTCCCGCGTGGCGTTCTTCCGGTATGCGGGGTCTCCTAGCGGGAACGCGCCCAGCGGCGCTCCGTACGGGTGCGCGTAGCCCAAAGAGGCGGCCAGACCTGGGGACGGCTCATATGGGGAACCCTGGAACAGTGACATTATAGATATTATTTTAATAACGCGCGCGCGCGCGCACACAGACACACACACACACACACACACACACTCACACACACACTCACACAAAATATAAAACTATAACCGACCATAACCTAAAGATCAACCACCAAATAAAATAATAATCAACCACCAAAGGATAACGACCTTTTCTTTTTGGAGAATTGTAAAACGTTAATTTATTGTCGTTTTGCTATATTTCATTCTTCTTTTGCTTTTCTCATTTCATATAAAGTTCCCAAGCTAGCCAATAATAAATAGAAATTAAAAAATCAGATAATTGTAGAAATCGAACATGTACCTTCCGGGCTACTATATAATTAAAAACAATTGTCCTAAATGGTTAAAACAGGTTGTATATGTACTTATGTCAGCTTTTATATGTACTTTAGTTTATTTATAGTCTTACATTCGTGGTGATATTTTATTTAATAAGGAGGCATATATTAACAACGAATATGCTGTTTGTTTGTTTCTTTCATTCTTTAACACAGGCCTATCACATTACCTTCTGTTGATATAAAAGAGATATTCTCCTGTTTGGAGAATTGTTTGTTTTCCTAAATACATTCAGCCTGTCATCTCTATAAACTGGAACATCTACAATATTGCGCTTGCAGCCAAATATAAATTTCGTTTTCTTTTAATATTTCTTATATGTGAAGCAGACCCAAGTTTGGGTTTCAACTCACAGTGTAATATTCTAAGAATCGTTTCAGTTGTGTTCATAGATAAAACCGTGAGTTTGCAGCAGCGTCTAAAAGTTTACAGGGATCATATCCATTTATCTCATGGTCATATCTAGCCTGCGTTATCTCAGTCCAAGAACTCACCACAAATGAGGAGAACTGTGGTGCGGATGCGGGCTCTGAACCGTACTGGAGCGAGTTGAAGGCTGGAGTTTGGCTGGTGAACGCTGTAGATCCCGCGTACGGCGCAAACGCAGACCCCGAGGAGCTGGAGTTTCCTCTGCTCAGCTCATCCGCTCGCGGCGCCGCCAGCGCGCTCGAGCCGTATGAAGGACACGAGTAGAGAGCCAGAGGGGTGGACGCCTGGTACAAGTAGCCCTGAGGGTATGCCATGCTGAAAATCCCAGCCAAACGATCCAGTGAAATGTGTGCACTGCTTCCCACGAGTTACTGCCGGACTCGTTCACATTGGTGTAGCGCGCATGGAGTCGCGCGCTGTGTAGACTGTTAACACGCACGTGGAACATTCACAAGTACCTATAGTGTATTAAATGGAAGTGATGGGAAGAGGTCTGGTCAGTCCCCATCGGGTTTTCTTCAGATCATCTCCATTTGTTCTGGTCTCCGTTATCCGAATGGAAAAATTGCCGTCTTTATTTAGAACAACTTGTCGGACGGAAATATAAATGTGTCGGAAAGCGCTAAGATGAAGAATGAAAAGACTTATTCCGCTGTTCCCTGTGGCGGTGGCTACAGGCTCTACAGCGACAGGAATTGGAAGGGAAGAAGGAAAGGCTCATGCTGAGTTTCCTGCGTCCATCGCGATAATTGGCGGACTGCCTCTCTCTCTCTCTCTCTCTCTCTCTCTCTCTCTCTCTCTCTCTCTCTCTCTCTCTCTCCTTCGCTTGCTCGCACGCACGCACATTGACTGACTACACAAAAAGGGTTAGCCATCATAATATTTTTTATAATAATTGTTTAAAACGAAACGCTAACATCAAGTACATGCTTATGCTTATTTAAGATATGTATGTCTCTACTTTTAAGCGCGCTGTGTATTTGTGTGTGCTTGTGAGTGTGTGTGTGTGCGCGCGCGCGCGCGCGTGCGCTCGTCGGCGCTGTGATGGAGTCGCTGAAGACGCAAGAGAGTTGGGCAGGGTTAAAGATGTTTAGCGAGATAAACGTTATGACATTATGGGAAAATACGATCAGCATGACTTCCTCCAAGGCGATAGCGACTGAACGGGAGTTCCATATGGACTCGGCAACGGAACAGTTAAAACGCACCGAGTAAACAGTGAAGGAATCACGGTGTAAAAGGAGAACGCAGCGTGGATTACACAGTATTTATCCTACAACCGTACAGGTATGCTTGCAATACATCACTGAACGTTTACATTGTTTATAAAGTTGCCTTTTTCCTAATGTGATTAAATCAGCAACATAGACTTGATATTAGAAGTACCGTGGTAGTATTGTGTAGGCTAAGTGTGTGGCTTTTCACTACTGGAAAGGCCATATTTACTCATTCCTGGAAAGGCCAGATGTATCAAAGCTTTTCTGCGTGAATAGAACTGTTTCAGTTTATTTTTCAGGATGTCACACAAATGACCATCTGTCAAGGCAAATTTTTGGTTGCTTCTCGAGTGATGTGAATTCAACCTGCGGTCACTAATCTCATTTGTGGCTGCTATTAATAGGTGCCAGTGCTTAACAGACCCACACTGAGTGCATTGAGAGGTTAAGGAGAGGAGAAAGTTATTGGAAAACTTCAAGAAATCATTTCGTGCAGTTTATTTTTGTGCAAATCTTAAGGTAGAGAAAAAGAATTCTTTTCTGCTTTTTAGCCTCATTTGTCTGTCAGTAATATATACTCTGATATTTGATGCCATTCACAATGAATCTTCTGTTTCTTCTTTTTCTGCAGCTGTCAGTTCCTCAGAGCAGTATGAGTCTGCACTGAAATGAGGAAGGTAACTGTACAGTATGAATTGGGAACAAGAGCTGATGAGACAGCATGTGCAGTCATGTTATTACACAATTATTTGTTTTTCCGTATACTGTTTTTACAGCATCAAACAGAGTGATTACACTACTTCCCACCCAAGACAGAAACTGTCAAACAAACAAATGAAAGACAGCTTATTTCCTAACACATTAACTGTGATTGATTTATCAGTGACACACCGCAGGTAGCATTGATTTTTCTGAAGACTCATAAAACACATAAATTACAGTCATAACCGCAGGGTGGCATCAAACCGTTACTGCTCTGGAATGGTGCTAGTCTCCTGTCTCTGACAAGACAAATGATTCATAATGTGCTTAGCTGCTGTAGAGTGTACTTTTATTTGAGAATGAGTCAATAACCCCAGTGGCTAAATGAATATTGATTGAATATAATGAAGCTTGAATAATGGCTGAACACACAGTGCTCATGAACAGCCTTCCTTTTCTCTCAGAGCGTCCCTGTGTAGCTCTGGTACATGGCCTCTAGTGCTGAGATGAAATGTTGCAGTCTGTAATTACAACATTAGAAACATCATTGAAGTTACCCATGTAAAGTTGTTATAAGACACATTAGATTTTGTCTTTTATAGAGGCTAACTGTTTTACCTTTGTAGTTGAACACCGTTAGTGAGATGATAGATATGCGTGTTTCCAGTGCATTTGCGTATTAGCTTGTTTTATGAGCCATAGATTCAGTCATGAATTTACTTGTGATTTATATAGAATCCAACAAATACGGAATGAATACAGATTACTGAACACAATAGTTCTGACCTAATTCATCAATAAACAACTAATTATCTTCAGGATATGTGTTACTCAAGTATAAGACTCTGAATTGAAAATGGAATTAATAAATAACAGTGAGCTTAGTTAAAATAGAAACAACAGGTTTGTGCTGTTTTTTTTCCTGTTTTCTAACTTTACTTATTTTAACTGCAGACAAAAAAATGAGAGATTAGCAAAGATTTGCGCTAAACAGTTTAATTCCTGTTTGTTTAGATTTACTCAACACTCCTAAATCCTGTTTGGTATTTCCTGTCCATAGACTCTCTTTGCTATGTCCTTTTATAGGTAGTGCTAACAGAATAACTGTGCTTAAAGCATAGTTTTCCCGTGGTTTGTTTTGACCTCAGTCGGATCTTTTGGGTTTGCACTCCTTAGTATAGACCGAAGTGTTGTAGGTATCAAATGTCCTTAGAGCAAAACAAACTCTAAAAAATGGCCTCACTATACAACATGGATTAGCTAAAGTGTCTGAAGCAGCTGGGGAGTGAAAATTGTAATGTTTATAAGTCTTACAGCTTAAATGCAATGCATATGTACTTTTGAATATTCTGTAGAAGCTACACCAAAATCTTATTAAATCATGATTTCGGAAAAATACAATGTTGATCAAAGCAGCTGTTAAAAAGTGTCACGATGAGATTTATTTCCACTATTTAAACAGGATGTCTGTTTTAAACTTCCGTTACTAAAAAAAATATGGTGCTTTACTAATGATACATTAATTTAATATACTTTTGTGCATATTTGGTTAAACAACTCCTTTGAAAATAATATTCAGAAAGATTAAACGCTCTCATTTATTCACACACCAATTAGCCATAGCCTAAATAGGGATAAATGATCAGTGGCCACATGCGGACAGCATTCCTAATTAATTACAAGAGTTTGAATTACACTTACAGTCATTACAGCCAGGAAAACAATTCCTCCTGTTACAAGTCCTTGTGTAACCAATACCCCTTGGGCATGGATGTTTGGAGTGGGTTGAATGGACGAACGTTTTTCAGAGACATTCTTTTCTAATGAAAGAGATGACATATCAGTGGAAATGGAGGAGAGAACAGCTGTGACATGAACAAAGCACTGTGGGACATTTTAATGTGACGTCTCATTGGTGGGAACTGTACGAGCCACAGAATTCATGTGATTGCATTCCAGTTTGGAGTTTTCCCTGACTCCCAAGAGAAGTTGATTTGGTTTAGTCTTTAGTGAGATTTCTAATTTTGTGAAGGCCTTATTGGTCTGTGGAGGAGATGTGGAACTGATCTATTGATTGGTTGAGTGAGTAAATAAATGACTGAAGGAATGATTGAACGACTGATTAGGGCTATGTGATGATCTCATTCTTTTCTCTTCCGGCTGGCAGCAGATAGATCACAGATCTGTTTTTTTCTATACACATCAGTTTTAAAGGGCCTCGTGACTACAGCACTATCAGAAATATCCACTGTTGCTGCTGTGGCCTTAATGAACATGGCCAGCACTATAAATGGCACGAGCCCCTGTGGGATTCTGTTGCCCAAATGAAGTGCAGCGGAGGTTGAGCCGGGACTGAAGTGTGACAGATGAACTGTGGTTAATGGCCACTTACAGAGAGGTCTCATCTCCACTGGGCCATGCATGCACATCAGCAGGTGACTAAAGCAGCAGCTCTACTTGTCAAACTGTCCCATTACTGCCTAATGAAGAGTAATCATGCTGCTGTTGAGTGAAATGTTATTCTTGGCTAAAAGGTATTTGTGCTTGTCAGCCAGTTTTAGGTTAGGGTGGAGTAAGGGGAGGTTATACATTTATGATTATATCAGATGGAGGATGTGGTCACAGAAATATCACTGAACTTCAACTTGACATAATGGCTTATTATCATATTTAAAATAGGTAGGAGGTCAACGCTGGTTTCAAACCTGTAAAGCTGCATGATCAGATACTTTCAAGTTATTTTAGTAGGGCAGATTTGCCAAAGATTGCAACTGAATTAATAAATGAACAACATATCATGCTTTTTTAAACAATGGTATAGTTATATGTAATATAATTGAATGTCACAAGATAAGTTAGCTGTTTTGACTAATATTCATATAACAGAGCACTTCATCAGACTCTTCTTTTGAAGATAAAATGACCAAAACAAATCTTGTTATGTGTTTGAAAATCCAGAAAGTTCTGCATCCAGAAGAATTTCATGTGGCAAAAATTATTGACTGATTGTTACAAGCACTGGAACTGGAGAATCCAACTCTCCCAATTTTCATTATCATAAAAGACCACATTGTAATATGTTTATTATTAGTGTAATATTATGTGGAGTTTCCACCATACAAGTCCCTATGAATTATAGAAATGCTGATTCACAAGCTATTCGAAAAATCACATCGAAGAACCATAAACAGAGTTAGAAATATCCTCAGACATACCAGCACCTATTTTGTTTGTGAAAATGCCAATGACACTATTTGTTACCTACATTGGCAGGAGTCGTGGCGTCTAATCCATCAGTTCTTATCAGTCCCTTCTGAGACCTGTGATCAGCAGGAATGCTCGGGTGAATTAACCCCTCCAGCTCAGAGAAAGCTCTCAGAGATACATGCACCAGTTTAATTCCCTATGCCAACACAAACCCTAGACTGTCTAGACAAATCTGTCCAAACAAAGCAGACAGGTCAGCATGAAAGCAAACAAGTCCTTGGGCATGTAGGAGAGGATCTGGGAACAGGACTGAACAAGGACAGAGTGGACAGAGCCAAGAGGCACAAGACCTGGATCCTGCAGAGAGTGATGAGGAAAACCCAAAAGTGACAGAGACGTCAGAGATCATGGAACACCAGGTGAGCCTGCCATCAGTGTGGTGTGAGCAGGACAGAGTTGTCCCAACAGTGAAGGTCACAACATTAGAAGAAGTTGAAGTAAGACTACACTGTATTCTCCTCATGGCCTATGGATCCCATTTATTCATCTTATGCTGCTTAATGGAAAATGTGATTATATCTAGTGTATGCCTTTTTTATTTCTTATTACACCACAGCACGGTCGAAGTCTTGGTTCTGATTGGTCAGAAGTTGTTGATAACTTTTTTCATTTTATAACAGTAGTGATAATGGTGCAATATATATATATTTAAATGTGATAAATATAATAATTCAGTTCACAGGCTTATACATCTTATACATTATACATCTTATACAGCAGATGTTGCACATAATCTAAGCCTAATAATAAATATAAAAAATGTGTTGTTATTTAATAAAGAACAATTTGTGGTAAAGCTTTCTTTAAACAGTGTCTATTCTTTCAAAGTTTCTTGGTAACATGACAAATTCTAAGACAATAATTTTTTTTAACATAACATTTTACTGTAACTAACTTAAAGAAAGAACAAACAAACAGGAACTAATATGTCTCTTGGATGTGTCACAAAATAAATTGTAACCATAAATGCTGCATGCTGCAAACACTGCTGCATGATACTGTTTCTAATAAACCTGTCCTATTTTCTTATACATCCTTGATTATTATTATGTACTATATTTTTTTAAATAGTGCATCAGCAGTTAAAGTTTACTAATAGGACATTTTGCAAATCTGTGCATAAGTTCTAAAAAAATATCAGCTTAGTTAATGTCGTTATGTCTTAAAATATCTCATACTGTAGGCTGTATGCTTTTTCTCACAATAGGTTGAATAACACCCCATTCAGCCATGCAGAGAAAATTCTGGTAAATAAATAAATGTAAATTCCTGCAATTTGTATATGTCTTGTTTAAACACATCATGCCACCTAACACGTACATTTGATTGATGTCTTTCTTTTTTTTCCTCGAATCAGGACTATTTGTCTCTGTAACTCTCTAGCAGACTTTCTCTCTTTTGCATATTTGCAGTCTTTGTTCTCAGTGTAAATGTTTTCTCTGATCATATTCAGTGTAAAGCTTGCCTGACAGTCATTTTCTATTCTGAATCTACTTCATCAAACATTTCTTTCCTCAGCAAATGAAACAGTTCATCCTCTGAACATGATATTCTCTGTATTTTACAGATTCGCTAAACCAATTATGTATTCGTTTCTTGGGAAAAAAATTCAAGTGTTGCATTGATGGTTTGAGGAGAGTGTAGAGGATACAGTAATACATTTCCAGCTTCTTTCACATTCACTGTACAACTGAAAAGTTTGTTGTATGCTGTAGAAATTTAAGCAATGCACAAAACACAGTCAAAACAATTTGTATTATTTTGGTATACATTTGACACTATAATGAATAATGGATGCAAGCTTTAAAAACATGTGATGAATCGAATCCATGTGTGTTTCCATGTGTGTATGTTTTTCTCTTCTCCATTCTCTCGACTGCTAGTATACAAAGTAATGATATCTATTGAGTATGGGGGAGATTGATGGGCAGCAGGCAGAGCTGCACACTCTAAAGTGGCCCTGAAGGAGCCAATAGATAAATCAGTTTAAGCCCTGGACCCCATTTAAAGAGGCCTTGGCAGGTTAATGTGATAGCCTCTCCAATACATTACAGTGCCCCCTTATTCAGGTGAATAGGCTTTCACTTCTCACTGACCCACACTCACTGCAATCTCATTGTGTTTATTTCATTTGTGTGTTTGCACTAATCTATACAGTTTCCAGTATCAGGGAATTATCAGCTGATGCAAGGAAACATTTAATGGACATAATATAGTAGGCCTGTGCCGGTAAAAGAATCATCTTATTCGGGTAACTGTGGGGAAAATAACCACAGTTAAATGGTTGATGTGAACTTCACAAGGGTACAAAGATAAATTGTTTTCAAAGGTGGCAGTAAAAACCTTTTGTTTTTTTTATTTAAATGCTATAAAAATAAAGATTTCAAATGACCTTTTTTTGACTGTTAGTTTAATTATCTTGTCTTTTGAATAAAGTGTAGACGATGCCGAGCGGCAAGGAAGGAATTGTGTGCTTTAATGCTCAGTCCTCACAGAAGTGAAATGCACTCACATGCCAAGGTTTGTCCACATGCTCATTTTACTGTTCCATGTGCATGCGTACTTCTGTGTGCACTCAGTTCACGGTACTCTGCACTCATTTCATGATCATGCCTGTTGATAGTGCTCTGCTTGTGGACAGGTGTTTTTATTGATTGATTTATTTATTTATTTAAAGTTATTGTGTTCTCATAAACTGATGGTAAACAATCATTAGCATCTCTGGATGCTGCTACTATAGGAGCTCAGTTCACTTTATTGTGACAGTCCACATCACGTAGCATGATTGCAGCCTGCATTTGGGGAAAAAAGAGAAAACCTGAATGTTTTTAATGTAACAACTATAGCTTTTAAATGATCTTTTTTCTTCAGAGTTGTTTACTACATATCACATAAAGCTGTGAGGGTATATATGGAGGAAAACACACACACCCACACACACACACACAAATTTATTTGTGTGTGTAAAGCTGCAGGGATGAGCCAAAAGATTGAAACTATCAGACAGATATTCCTATCCTTGTGAGGACATTTTGCCCCCACTAAGATATAAACACACACATTCACACAGAAAAAATCTTCTCCCTTTGCTTTTGCATGCATATCTTGGTAGCAAGCACTCTGAGTGGGTGGGGCCAGTGTTCAACCAAGCCTTGAGCATATATATCGAATATTTGAATATCAGAGGCACTCGTTTGCATCCAAATGAGTTCTGCTTGTCTGGCTGATGGACAATTTTAGTTTGACCCCTGCCTCTTTGTATGCAACCTGCAGTTTACTGTCAAAAGAATCTCATTGTTTTTGCTCCATTGTTGTGAACACCCCTGGCAACCCTGCATTTCTCAGTGTCATAAAAGTATAGATTTTGTCTCTAAATATAGTGCTTGTACTCCAGTTGCACTATTGTTTAGCTATAGCTGGCCCTGTTCTGTTTACCACAGCTGAAATGACTAAGAGCTGGGGCAAAATAAATTCACCTCTTTTAGAATGCACATTGACATAAGCAATTAATCTATGTTTTTCATTAGTTGTGTTTGTTCATCTATCTCTGTTTTTGAGAGTTTGGTGGCAGCACAACACTTTCAAATGACTTTTTTCTCTACCCACCTCCCCTTTCTGTATTTACCTTTTTATGGCAAAGCACATGCATAATGAATGCAGAATATTAAAAGCAAACACTATCTTATTTTCTTTGTTTGGGAAAAATGCTTATTAATGTGCAAATGAGTGGAGACACCTCACCTACTCGGTGCACACAGAGGAACAGAGCAGTTTAAACACAAACATCAGTTCAGTGAAGAATTGGACTCAGTGGGAAGAGACGACTGATGCAGTGGCATTTAATTCAGTGGTTGCTAGCCTATGACAGGCTCCATAACCCTCTGGTGTGTGTGTGTGCGTGCATGCTTACTCATCTGCAGCCTCTCCAAATGACTTACCCGATCACTTGTGAGAGAGGAGTGTATTTAAAAGCAATTGGCTCCTCAGATGAGAAATATGAAGATACCGATATTATGCATAAAGTTATTTTGGACTCTCCAAGGAGCACTAAAGAAGTAATTCCCCTCGGACGAAGATACCCAGAAACTAATATGAATGCAAATTGGATTAAACGGCTGCATTAGTGTCTGATAAACAATTTAGAGCTCCGAGGGCTCGGCAGGGATGGAGTCTGTAGAAGCGAGAGCACTCTCGCAAGCGGGAGGATGCCAGTGAGAGTGCAGCATGGTGCCTGTCCTCACACAGTGTTAGCAATTAGAGTCGGCTAGTCACATGTACTTGATTATTTCTGAAAGTGTAAACAAGACCATGGCTTTTTAGTGTCAAATTTTGTTGTGAGTTGAAATCAACTGTAATTTATTCACGTAGGTGTACAAGACATATTAAATAACAGAGAGAGAAAATGAGACAAACATGTTAGTCTGCATGGTATGATAAGTACCATATAGTTAAATATCATGTATTTGAACTGATAAATAATGATTAAGTAAATTCCCAACAAAGTTTTTTGGCCATTTAGTTTTGTTCATGCAGGGTTGTGTTACAGGAGTGAAGAATGTGGGCTTGTGCTTGATCTGAAGTGTAAATAATAAGCTGGAAAGGAGAGCCCATCTCTGATCACTTTCACTGTCCCACTCACAGTAATGAGATGCTATTTAAAAGCCGACAACTGAGCCTAGACATTACACGACTGCCCACACACACACAGTCACTGTTCACCTGCTGCTTTAGGAATCATCAACTCCCTCAGAGTCCCAGCAGTCATCTCTGTGTACATCTCTAAGTTGCTGTATGATATTTTTGTCCCTGTGGTATTTCATAAGATACTTTTTTTTTTTGCTGTTATACCTACCACATTCGAACAGCTGCTTTTGCCGGAGAATATTGCCTAAAGACACAGCACTTCGGCAGTTTGATTTATATTTTATGTGTCTTGAGGTGTGCATCTCTGTATATTTTATGGCTCATAGCTGTAGGATTACATAAGGAATAAAGTAGAGCTCGGATAAGCTTAACTAAAAGGCCAGACTGTGTGCACGGCATAATAAGACTCACAAAACAGCCTTTTTGCTTCTCAGACAGGCTGCTGAGTGATTTTAACAGCCAGATAAATTTGATTAACCCAGGTTACTGTGCCATGAAACACTGCCTATGTACTTAAACTGTAATATTATTTTAAAACGCTTGTAGCGCTTATGTAATAAGTCATTTGTAGTGTAATTGTGAGGTTTAAATTGGGAGAGTGCAAGGAAATGGAGCTGCAGCATCACTTTTAAATACTAAGGCATAATGGTTAAATAATAATGACAGTGTAATGCAGTTTCCCGTTGCTTTCAAAACTTTAAACTGTGTTTCCTCAGACTGCTGAGCATGTATTTGATCCTCAGTGCCATAAGTGTGTTAATTTTGCCTGGTTAAAAGCTTACTTTCCGAAAGAAGAAAGCCACAATATACATGCTCGTTCATGCTGATGACAAACTAAAAACATTCTAAACTTCAGGTCTTGCCTAATTAATGATAATGAAACAATTAGAACAGAAACAGACATAGTCATGTTTTACTTTTAGTCACATTTTCTTAATCAGTGTTGAACTGAACACAATTACACATAAATTGAATTTGCACCCACAAGAAGACGTAGGACACTTGCTATATTTCCCCAATTTCCCTACATTCCAGTTTAACCTTTCATGGTCAGGGTGTGTAGTCAGTTATATAATGATGATGAAATTATATACAATTTTTTTTCTATCATCCAGCATTAGTGTGCATTTTTAAAAACTTCTCCCATAAAAACAAAAATGTCCAGAAGCCTAATAAATCTAAAAAATGCAGAGGACAGTTGCACAGAACTGTGACTGAGTTGTACCTGAAAGGCCTTCTGAGAGCATTTTGAGAAGAATGCTTCATGTTTCACTATGGCTCCTTTTGTATGCACTGCCTGTGTAGCAGCAGGCTTTGGAGCAGTTTAGGAGTGTGAGCTTGTGTGACACACGAGTTGTGGCTATGACAGCCTTTAAGAGGTCATTTAAAAGGTGGGTGGCACAATTTCTAACAGATGTTTTTACAACTTCTGAGCTTTCCAGAACACAAACGGAGCGGTAGCTCAGCTTCCGAGGATCTCTCAAGCACCTCGCTCTGGCATGCCAGGCTCGTGCTGCGTTGTCGCCTCGAATTTAGTGCAATGCTTTTTAAAAAGTGAAGCTCAGCAGCTCAGAGTCTCACCTGGAATCTTCGCCTGTCGTTCTCATTCTCCTTCCTGCCTGTCAAGCTACTCGGTAATCACAGCACTGTTGTTTATTCTCTTTGATATGTCACAGATGTATGCGACGGTGTTGACACAAGATTCTCGTGTGATTTTACATGGAACGTCCCCTCTTTTCCAGTCTTCGTTGCGCTCTTCAGTTCACGATTTGGATCGTAGAAAAAGTAGGAGATCTGCTTTGATCAGTAAAAGATGTGCATGAGCAGAAGTGCTGGCCTTTACAGTGAGGTTCACACTGTTCACCTGAACCTTCTTCCAGCTCTGCACACTCCCTCAGCATGCTTCAGATCAAAACCCACTAAAGTGGAGCATTAATGTACCACTCTAATCAGTACACCTGAGCAAAGTTATTGAGAACTTAAGCTATATA
>JAOTRN010000009.1:9178524-9194329 GCA_028566695.1 Bagroides melapterus
CATGTGTATGATGTGGCTCTTTGCGGTAACACAGTAAAAAATGTGGCTCTTGGTCTCTGACTGGTTGGCCACTCCTGGTGTAGATTAATGTAAAAAAAAAAAAAAGAATTTGGATGATTGTAGTATCAGGCTGATGTAGTATCAGGCTGCAACATAACAAAATTGAAAATAGTGAAAGGCGTTTGAATACGTTCAAATGCACTGTATAAAAATGTACAGTACAAAACCGATTGTTCTTTAATTTGTCACTCGTCTGTAAATGAACGTCTCAAACATCATCATACTGCCACTGTTTGAATGTGCAGATATGGGACTCAATGTATAGTTTGCATATGGCAGTGTGATGACTGGTGTCACACTGTGCTTACATCAAAAAGCATCTCTGATAATTATCTGAATAAAGAAATACATGATATTGTGCAGTCCTCACAACCAGCGACGCTAAGTCAAGTGCTGTAGTTGTAATCTAAACTGAAACGAGTGAGATTCCTCTCTTTATCCTGTGATTTCATGCTCATCAGAGCCTGACTCCTTCACAGCTCCCAGCAGAGAGGAGTCTGAGTGCTTTCTAGCCTTGGATCAGTGGCCTAAACCCAGGTTCACACTGAGCAGCTGCTATCAGCCGTTGCTCTGACATTCAGGCGAGCCTAGCAGGGCCGGCCAAGCTATTATCCTTTAACTACTACACTCGTGTTTCACTAGGCCCACATCTAGTCCTGTAATTTCACCGAAATAACATGTTATCATACAGAAAGCGGGAACCTCTTAAACGACGAGGCAGGGAGACGCTATCAGTTGTCTCTCTGAACAAACGTGGCGAAACATTCTCTCGTAATTTCACTGACCTTGCATGGTGGTGTCACTTTGCCGACGTGAGGGCACATTGTATAGAGCAGACGATCTCTCTGCCACACACTCAGGTTTTGTGTAAATGGGTTTTTCATTTCTGAAATACTCATCTGATAGAGCGAGAGGGTGGCATGTCAGATCACACAAATATGGTCCTGTATTTGAAATAAGGTCAGATTTACAATAGGTGTGTTTTTGTGTGTGCGTGTGCGTGTGTGCGCGTGTGCGTGTGTGTCTGATTCCAGTGTTATCTCCATTCCTCTCTCGCTTTAATTTCTCTGTGGTGCAGTTCCTGAAAGGCTCATTTGAATATCCTCATCATAACAGCCCTGTGGTGGAACCTCAATTAATATGTTAATGTTGCTGTTCAAGCTTTTTAATTAGTGTAAGTATGGAATGTATTGCAGTTTTAGGGATGTGATTACCATTTTCTGTTATTTTGTGGCTGTCGTTTTATTATAATTTGATGTTAACCTTAATGCTGTTTTCTTTTTCTTTCTTTCTTAAAGGAAACTCTGTTTTCAATGTTTGAGTGAACAATTGCAGCACAGCTGTTGCCACCAGCTGAAAAGTATGACATTAGTCAAGTATCCCCTGATTGCATGTAAATCAGTAAAAGAAACACACACACACACACACACACACACACACACACACCTTCCCGTTCTTTCCCCTCTTTCTCTTCCCTTTTCCCTCCCCCAGCGTTGGTCTCTTTTTCATTGAGGGTTTTTTTTTCCCATCTCAGTAGACTGTTGAGGAACATTTAGCTTTCAGACAGAATTATTCAATCATAACTGCAGGGCCAACATTAGATTTTAAAAGAGTAATTAAAGTTAAATACAGCACTGATGATCTGCTCCTTCAGGATATGTTGTGATATTAAATTATTTATGACTAGAGGGGCTCTCTACCGTATGTAAATCATTTAGAAATGTAAATGGGTTACTAAGTCTCATAGATTATGTATAAAAACATTATTCCCATGTTCAGCTCAGGCTTTTTAATCATAACATTAGGATATTTTTCATCGATGCCTGAAGTAACAATCAAAGTGGTTAGCATTGAAACACTGTACAGGATAACCGGCCATATCAAATTCCTGAAGGATCAAAGCCCTGTTGTTTGCTTATATCTGAAAGATTTGAAACTGTCACTGAGTGTTAGTATTAGGACAGACGTCCCATTACGCCTGTACTGACGTGAGATTTCTCATAAGTAAAAGGTGAAATAATGGATTTTTATTCGTTTTTTCGGAATCAACAGTGCAACATAAATTTGTAGCATAAATTTCTAGCAAATAAAAAAGAATAGTATGTATGATTAAAAAAAGAAATAAAATAACTAATTCTAAAACTGTTGTGCATGCTGAAAATAAGGAAACTTGCATTTAATTTTTCTATAACCAAATTTTCAATTTTACTTAGTAAACAGTTTGGTCAAACAACCAAAACAAGTGTTTTTATTGCCAGCTTATAATGTTTGGTGTTATGTAACCCAATTCAGAAGCTGGATAGCGCCTTTGAAACGATTAGATCCACATTTGCTGTTTGACTGCTTGCCAGCATGTGAAGCCTAAACCCTTTTTTTGGCAGCTGTTACAACTAGAACTGAATTGAGTTTGTCACTAACTTTTTGTCAGATTTTGCAGTCACTCTGTTTTCACTAAGCCTTGTTTATGAAGCTTTTTGCTTTGCTTTTTTCTTGTAAATATCTTTCAAAGAGATTTTTTTCTTCATTTATAAAAGCATGTAGAATGCAACATGCCCCTCTTGATTCCATTTTGTTAGATATAAAAATGTATTGGAAAATGCAATGTTCTCCAAACACTGATTTATTCATAAAAATGACTGTTGTAGTTTCAAATGCAGAGACGATTCTCCTTGCTGACAGTAAGGTACTCTGAAGCTGCAGGGCTTTCTAGCTGTCAGAGTATGAAGGGCTTTCATTTTGTTTGACAGAGAGGGAAAGAGAAAAGGAGAGAGGGTGTGTATGTGTGTGTGTTGTTTTTTGTTGTATGGGGTACAGGGGGAGTGGAAGTGGCGTAAAGGGGCAGGCTGGAAGGGCTTTGTTATGCTAAAATATGGTCACTTTGTTGAAGGGAAGACAGACATTATTTATTCAGGAAGATGTTGACTTCATGACTGTGGTGGATTGCTCTACTTGGTGAAATAGAGGGATGATGTGCATAGAAAGTGAATGTACCATGGGAAAGTCCTTATCGATGACTGGTTTAAGTCTTTTTAGGCTCTGTCATTTATCACCCATTCAGTTTCTATCTGTGTGTGTGTTTAGAGTGATGAAGATGCCATGAGTGCTATAGTTGCTATAGCCTTGCATTGATTTGGAAGAAATAATAAAGCAAGTACAAATCTTAAAATGATACAAGATTCAGGAAAACGTTCATTGTCATTCAATTGTGGATGGACATATAAATTATATATATTGGAAATTCCAAAAGAAAATGTTCCAGAGAGAGTGTATGGTCATACTAGAAAAACTTTTAGAACAGGATGAAATTATGCACTATAGTTTCTATATTGTTTATTTGTGTGTTCGAAGATATGCCATGGAGTGTCACACCATCTTCTGTCACAATAATGACCTTTCAGCCTTCATGACAACCATATAGAAAAAAGCATAACGATGATGATTATAGTTGTATATAGTACACCATTACACTCTACAGTAGCCATTCACATATACTTTCACGCCAGGCTCTGAGAAACCTGGTGCACTTAATGAAAGGTAATTGAACTACTTTAAAGCATTTTTGCCTTGTGCATCAACACCTCTGCCTATATTAACACCTGCGCCTGAGCGTAGGGCGAGTTAGCCTCTGTTCCCCCAGCAGGCGGGCGGCTGAAGGACAGCCCCCTCGGCGAATGCTCGCGTTTTTTAATTAACGTGGAGGTGACACCTCTCCCCTGCTCATCTTTCACCTGCTCTGTAAACAGGTCTGTGAACTCGGCCGTCATGGCCGTGACCCTGCATGCCACTGCTCACTGCAAAACCTCATTAATAGGGAGCCAGCGAGAGACAGCACAAATGCTGCCAAGCACTTTTCACTAGAGGAGTCAAGCTTATGGCCACAATATGACAACACGCACTGAACATATGAAGGTTTATCACTGTGCTCCAAATTTATTAGAAGGATTTCTATTAATCATTTAATTAAGGTCAAACTGTGTCATAGGTGCATGTACATGAACCACAGTGGCATGCTTTGGTGCATATACACAGTATTTCTTGCTTATGAGGATATTAGAAATCAGTGTTTTCTGACCCTGTAAATACCTCCATGGTCCAGGAGAGAACTGAGCACCAGTGATTTATATAAGCAAGACTAAGGCCCTGAATTTTGAAGCTACACTATAAAGTACACCGTAAACTAGCCACTTGGAGCTTTGCTTTGAAACTATGAGTCACAAGAGAACAGAGCCATAAAACACCAAAGACATTAATTTCAGAATAAACGAGGGGAGTTTGTCTCTTGTAAAGTTTTATGTAAACTTTGCTGTAAACTTTATTGGCAGGGAACCAACTGGCCTCCCAATTATGGCTTCTCTACCTTGTTAATTTTATGTCTGAGTGATAAATTCACAGCAGGGCCCGTTCCTTGACCTCAACCTTACCTATTTCAGGCAAACAGAAGAAACTTTTCACTTTATAAAGGTGAATTTGCTGGAACTGTGGGTGAGGGCAGGCTTCAAACAAGGATTTAAGATGCCTTATTAGTCCAACAGGTCAAAACGTAGCCTTTCTAATTTGGCCTTATTATGGTACTGATTTTCTTAAAGATTGCTGCAAAAAGCCAATAGAAAATAGTTTGCCCTGAATCATTTCTAACACCCACATTGTTTAAAAAATAAAATAAAATTAAAAAAATATATATATATAAAGTATTTTTCCAGTTGTAGTTACTAGATTTCACATTTTGAAGTGCAACATGTTTTGTGTCAAATGTCCAAATGAGAGACATTCTGGCAGTTATCAGACTTGACGTTGTTTCTAATTGATGGCTTCTACAATACATTCACATTTTATTTGTTGAAAACATCTACTGAAAGTAAAAAAACACCTTGAGAGAAAACTGAGAATAGATATCTGATTTGTCTGGAAGAGAAAATAAAACCTTTCATTTGTCAAAATGAGTTGGGGAAACGACAGGTCATCTAAAAGAGATATCTCCCAGTGTCCATCAATCTAGCAGTTTGTCTTCATCAGTCATCTCAGTGTTTGTTGACCATAGCAACAGGATGTCACACTTATTTTTACAGATCTTGTTATTGAGGTCTGCTCCCTCACAGCAGGAATTTCCTCTACTGCAGAATTATGGGATAAATATATGAAGCTTTTTGTGCTGCATTTGCACCTAGGGACCATTTTTGTGCTTTTATGACCAGTTACAAGATCTTTCTTTTCAGACCAGTTACAAGATCTTTCTCTTTCAGGCCAGTTTTAAAATGTCAATACATCAACAAACTGTACTGTGTAGTGTTAGTGTAATGTATGTGTCATGGGAGGAACTGCTATGCATTTTCATATTTTCATATATATTTTGAAAATGTGCTAGTGTATTAGGTTGCTTTCTAATGACCTGGCCTTAATTAACAGCTTATGTTGTGCTCTGGCACTCGGTGCGGCTAACAGACGCAGATGAATGGTGCTCATGTCAGGGTTTTCTTGTCTGGAGACACAGCTGACGTTAAAGGGTCAAGGTCAAGCAGACCCTTCCCCTTCATCTGTCAGCCTTTTTGATCTGCAGCCGTTTTTGCTTCTCCATTCTGCACGCTCTGCCTTTAACACAAGGGCAGAGGTCAGTGCAGGTCACGGCTCTAGGATCCCCCACCACCACCTCCTACCTTCTCTCTTTCCTTCTCTCAACCACTACACACATGTAGTCATTACTAACCCTTTGGTTTTCTTTTTTTTAGAGACCTCTTGTACATTCCTGGGCCCCTAATTATTTTATGCTTTGGTTCTGCATTCCAATGAGATTTTATCATTCACATATGTCCATAGCTTCAACAGCATTGTGAGACTTATGAAAAGTCCTCATGATGGATCAATGTTTTGTGCCGAAACTGCAAGGATGTTGAAATCCTTCACGGTGGGGGTTTCAATTTGTCATATCATAAACAGGTACTAAGCACGGGGATTAGTGGTGTTTGGATCTGCTGGCTGCTCTTGGCCTGTGTTATCTGAATGCTGGGGCCCCTTTCTATTCTGCAAGGCTTAACAACAGGGTTCTTGTGCCGGCCAGGACATTCTGAAGGGCCCCAGGACCGGTCACAGTTCACTGATCATCGCAGAGACAAGGACTCCTGTCTGTTTTCATTTAGGCTAAAGCTGCTAGGAACCAATTCCGGATTAGTGTAGAAGTCAGGTCGAAGCTAGCTGAGACTAAATGGCTCAACTGTTACTGATTACATACAGTACAGAAGGAGAGGCATGAAGGCAGACGCGTGCGATGTGTCTGATGGAAATTAGGTTTTGTGTTATTAAGTGATTCATTGCATTCATAAATATTGGGTGGCGCAACTGAGTGGTATTTTTGACACTTTTAGTCCTGTCTGTAAACTGTGTTCCAGTGCAGTTGGACCTTGTGGAGCATGAGTGGTCGCATTGTGCAGCACTGGGGAATGTTTCAGGCCATCTTCTGCTGCAAGAGCCCTCCTTAGTCTGTAAAAAGGTGAAACCCTGAAGCCCTGTCTCTGTAAAAATCCACCATAAACAACCCTGTATCCAATTCCATAACCCTTCCAACCTCCTCCCTACCTCCTCACTGCTGGTAACTTGATTTTAGCCTGTTCTCACAAAATAACTTAAATTAGTTTACAAAGGAGTAGTATATCACCTTAAATAACAAACCTGTCATAAGTGATCTTTACTTTTGTATTGGTACATGACGGACAGTTACATTGTGGGATGAAGCTTCATTTAAGCTAAACAGATGTTAATATAAACCATAGCATGTAATACTGCAGGACTTTTCACAAGGAGGAAGAAGCAGTGCTGGTGGATGAAAAAGAGCCAGACAGGAACAGATAGTCTTTTGACCTGGAGCATTTTGTCGCTTGATAGTGTTGAAAGGCCACGCTGCTCCCTTTGAGGGTGGACAGAAAAGAAAATAAAACATGTTGACGATTTCCAGATATTGTTTGGCCCCTGGATGTGTACAAAGGCTGGTTTATCTTAAACTTCACAAGTCTCAGGCCCCAAGGCTGTCCATTCGGCTAGTTACACTACAATAACAGGCACTTCCGAAACAAGGGTGCAGGGGACCAAGAAGAGAGGAAGAAAAAGAGGAAGGTGGTAGATGAGTGTCTGGTTGTAAATCATCACATATGTGCCCAGCAGCAGCAGGCTCGGACTCTGCAGGAGTGGGGCCCAAAGCAGCAGCACTTATTAAATTTCCATGAAGTTTAGTGAATTTGCAGGATCAGTGGGGTGAGTAAAGTCAACAGGGAGCGGCTGGCAGTGCTGTTGCCTGCAGCGCCTCCGTAAAGCGACTGACAAATGCGCTTACAGGCTCGGTAGCTACTGCTGTTGCTGCAAGGACTTAGATTTATCAAAGTATTTTAGGCACGTTACAGTTGTCTGGGCATTGCCATGCCAGAACTACAGTCAATAACAGGAGATTGATATAGGCTTCAATAATACTGATGTCCCTTAATAAACATTTTTAATAAATCAGGCCCCACTGTAAGGCCAGTTCCACACAAATCCAAAATCACTTTTGTTTAAATGCTTCTGATACTAATGCTAGTATTGCACTGGAAACTTCTATTTAAAATGAAACCTAAGAAATGATCATCACACACTTCTCAACTAAAGCTATAATAGTTGCTTCTGTTTTTTCCCCGCTTTTCCCTTTTTAGTCCTTCAGGCAGTGTTGCTTTTATTAAAGCATTCACACACCATGAGTTCTGCTATAATGTTCCCTCACAGACTCTCAGGACTTTTGCTTTACACAATGGTTTGAAACTGCTCGAGTGAATACATGGATCTATGACATTCATGTTTGCATTAGTATGCAAGCAGAGTTACTAAGACACAGCTTTTGTGTGCATAATGCTAAACTATACCAATGCAAGAGTTTCTCAAAAAGCACACAAGGTTTTCTCCTCTAGGTAACAATACATTTTTTAAGGAGAAGCCAGTTCAAAAGCACCATCTATATTGCCCTTAAAGATAAGGCAGGACACTCTCATCTGATCTGGCCGTAGATGTGGCAGTCAAAGGCGGCCATGTTGAGTGGCCCTCTTTTACTCTGCCAGTCCCCCCAGGTCAACAGTAATGGCCAATGCTCTTAACCAGGATCTGATAAAGGAGATAGTGTTGATGGGATAGACAGCATCTTACGTGGCCATCGAGATTGAGAGACAAAAACTCATGGGAAAGGTTAATCTCGAACGCTTATCAATCAATTACATTTGGCTTTTGTGGAATTAATGGCATGACTGGAATTGCTTGGGCAGATTGGAAGGCTTTGTGTGGTGAACTTGGCATTGGTGTCTCAAGGGAGAGGCAGCATTTTGTGTTTGAATCATCACAGCCAAATGATTAAAACTCTGCTCACAGAAGATGATACAGAGGGAGATAACAGATCCTTTCAAATTAACCAGTGAAAGGATGTGCCTTTCCTCTTTACATCAAATAGTTGCTTTTGGATACTTTGTGAAACCCCAAAATGGAAATCAATTCAACTTTAATTGGGGTTCCTTCACTTTACAGACCTTGACCATGTTTTAATGTATGGGACTATGATATCTGGAATCTCATTATGTATTTTATACTTTTTTCTCTCCACTATCATTCATTCAGGTCTTTGTCACTGAAAGTACACAAAAGTCACCTGCTGTTTCTGAACTCCAATCAATTTCTCTGTTTCTCCTTGTTCAATGCAATTCAGTTTTATTTATAATGGACCTTTATCAATGGACAATGTCACAAAGCAGCTTTATGGAACCAAGATATAGATTCATATTTAATATTTATTTTGATCCCTAACGAACAAGCCACCATTTCTCATTGTATAAAATGCTTTGCATCAAGACTCATTTCTGTTCTGGCAACTTGGTGGTAGACTGAACTCCTAAATATCTGAACAGCCGAATCCCTGGCTATCAACAAATGACATGTTAAGACCTGCCATTTCCTGAAATACTTAAATGAGCACTTAAAGAATAACAACAACAAGAAAAACAGACAAAAAAAAATTCTTACTCGTCCAAGACCTAGTTAACCAGTAACAGTATGTATTACTTGATAGAGACTACTTCTTAAAGTGCTTTGGATAAGTATCAAATCACATAAATGTAAAAATGAGCCAGTTGTGAAAGTGGTAAGAACCCTCATAAGACGACGTTGAAGAAGTCTTAAAAGGAATCCATCCTCTTTTGAGTGATACCACATATAAGGATTATAAATCATTCCTCTTCAGTTGTAAGCTGTATTGTCAAATAGTGTTTGGATGAGATTCATAATGAGCATCATAGTCTTTATGATTACAGTATCAGCTCTTAGGTAGAACACTACAACCCTGATAAATTGTTTTACAGTAACTATATGGGACAATACACAGCAATCATCCTTATCATACCTCTTTTTTTAAGGTTTTTGGTTTTTGCTCCAAGATCTGTGGTAGGTTAGTATAATTACCCCTAGTTCTTTCTTTTGTTCCACCTGTCATGTCTTCTTGCCACTATTATTACAATACAACACCCTGGGAAAGCCAGATTTGTAAACAATAACAAACATGTGCGTAATAATCCTCTTAAAAGAAATTAATGAACAGTGAAGAGAACCCCATGGGCAGGCTGGACACTGATCTTGCTCTGATCATATAACAGGAGAAGGTGAGGGGGGGGAAGCAGGAGGATTAGAGTGAGTAGTTCCCACTGCAATCAGCCTTTAAACTCATCTCCCACCCCCAAAACTTCAAACCAGTTCCTACTTTGAAATGGGAGTAGGTGTCCCTAATCTTCTCTGTGAATGTTAATCTATGTACCTAGATTAAGTTCTGCCTTTAGCCTCATCTTTGGTCAGTGCTTTTGTCTTGTGATGGTAAAGTTTTGCATTGAGATGTGTTGATAATTGGTGAAGCCTCAGAAGATACCAGCTAAAAACTTTAAATTAATTAGTTAGACGCTTTGGATGGTTATTGGGACAGTTAGACTAATGGAGTAGTAACAGTTTACTCTGGGGAGTCATTATTACTCACTGTTTATGATTATTCTTTCTTAATGACTCCTAATGACTCTCTTGAGTGTCTTTTGCTATATATGGATTATTTGTTTGTATAGTAGATTTGGCTCAGTAAAATTTCAATTTTACATATAACAAAACACATTATATTATATTGTTGTGGGCAATATAATGGAACACTTTCATGAAGACATTTCTGTGATACAGAGTATGTGTCATATTTAGATTTATTGATTAATATACAGCAGTACAATAGCACTGATTTTAACAAATGTGAAAAACTATGTTCAGTTATTAATTAATTTTTTTTTTTTTTTTACTAATTTTACAGACATACAATAAAAGTATTTAATATGGAAAAAGGGAGGAATCTACAAAATGTTGATCTGTACCTTTAACAGATTCCATGTTTAACATTAAATCAACTGCTTCCATTCTGTGATTGTAAATTTTTATAACAATTCTAACAATAACTGACCTCAGAAAATGATATTGTTATATTATATTACAATGTACATATTAGATTATCTTGCCCTCTAGAAATATTTATTTGTTATAACCTTTGTATTTATTATGTCCCTACTTTTCTATACTTTTACCTGTAGTCAGTTCATACACATACTTAATTGTAACATGACTACTTCTTCCATACTTCCTGTAATCATCTTCCTCTCTACAAAAACAAGGAGGCACACTCTTAAAGAAAGAGGTAAAAACATGGTCATGGTATTTTATAGCTTCTGGCCTTTTCTGTAGAGGATTTGCACTCATGTTTAACATTAATAATTGTTATGATGGGGAATCTAATTCATGGTAATCGGTGTGTCTGGTATACAGCTCTTCCTGGTGTGTGCTAGTGCCACAATCATTGTGTGTAATTATAGTCTAATTACACAGGAATTATTAACAAACACACATAATTCAGTCAGGCCTAAAGGCAAGCACACACCTCTTGAGACTTCTTAACCAATGGAAGAAGATGATTGTTTTAGTGTGGAGTAAAAGGATTAAACTGCAAGAGTTTGTGCTTTAACAAAAGCTGCTTTTCTCTCTCTCTCTCTTTCTCTCTCTCTCTCTCTCTCTCTCTCTCACTCACTCACGCTTTATTTTTTGATGGCTTTTGTGTATTTGCAAAGAGAATTTCACAGTAAACATGCTAATATGACCCAGAACTGGTTATGTTTAAACAGTAGTACATTCCCTTAATGAGTTGTGAGTATTGTATTTAGGAGCTTTATTCCACTTTAGAGGCTGTATAACGCACGGTTATAGCACACCGAGTGTGTGACCATATGAAGCCACGGTATTACCACACTCCCCATGATATAATTGAATGATATCACTACAGTTGTTCTGAGAGGCTCCCGGTGTTGCTCTTTTGTGTGAAGCTGCATGAGTTTTTAAACAGGTCCATATGGTGAGAGACACTGAGCTTTGAAAGAGAGCAGAGTAGTGGTGGTCCTTGCACTCTCAGCCTCACTATTGAGCTGGAGAAGGGAGGCTGAGTTTAAGCTGTCCTTTCACACTGACAATAAAAGAAAGAGTGTCCATCTGGACCTTAGTAAAAGGCATACACACTCTCTTTCTCTCTTTTGTTTCTTTTTTCTTTTCTCTGCCAAAATCAAACTTTGAAGTCCATGACCCATTCAAAAACTCAGTTTCATCTGTACTATATTCAAAATAATATATCTACATCACGTCCTATATTTTAATAATAAACATATATAATGTTTTAATAATATATGTTAATGAATTAGAAAAAAACATTTCAGTGCTGAAAAATATGACATTGTTTTATTTTTATCATAAAACACTCATGTCTCATATAGCTAAATACATCAACAATTACTGAATCCACTGGTATAAAAAAGATGCAGAAACAAATTAAAATAAAATGTTTTAGTCTACATTTTGTGAACATTAGTATTTTTTTCAAAGTTTTGTTAATATGGAACTGTTGATTTGCTTGAACTTGCTTATCAAACCCCAATCTCTTGTATCTCAAAATATCTTAAAGTATACTGCTTTATATGAATTTTTCAATTTTATTTCTCTTACCCTCCTCTTCTCTACTTAATATGCTAAGTGAGTAAACCTGAACATGTGAACATGTCCTCCGGAAGCATTCCTTTTAATCCGTGGCAGTATAGTGGGTACAGTTCTGTGATTGTACCTTCTTCCTGCCCTTGATAGAGGAAGGTCTGTGCTCAGCGGGGCTGTGAAGAGACAGGAGAAACAGCGAGGAGAGCAAGGAGGAGGCAGGGAATTTCTCAATGGACTGTGTCAGTGTGAATTAACCAAAGAGCTGTCAGCACAGTCAGGACTATAGAAAGGAGGGCTTGTGGGGTCAAGGTGGTATGCCAGTTCCTGTGTGACAAGATACATAGTTTCTTTTCAGCCACTTGAAGATTACAGGTTACTATAGTTCCCCTTAGGCTGTGCTTAAGCATTCAGTTAATCTGCTCAGCATCAGTTATAGGCTGGCACTGATCTGAGTTGGATAAAGATTGTGCTGAGAAAACCAGGGAGGAGAGTTTCACAAAAGCAGGGCACCTCTGTCTTTGATGTTGTCTTCAGCCAGGGAATGTGGGCTGAGTGAGAGCCTCTGTGTGCTGTTGGATAAGTAGACTGACATAGGCAGTGACACTGATGTGGAGAGGGACACTGACAAGTCAGAAATAGCCAGACTTTCTCTCTCTCTCTCTCTCTCTCTCTCTCTCTCTCTCTCTCTCTCTCTCTCTCTCAGTTTTTTGAACATATACTATAATTTATTATAGTTTTCCACAAAGGAACCAGCTAAATGTCCCTACATGGTTAAAAATAGTATAATTCAAGATATAAGAACATGACACAGACAGAATATTTTGTATATAATAATATATATAAATATATTAAAGTTGTATGTGTTATATAATGCTAGTGAAATTGTTTGTTAAAATAACTTATCAAATACAATACATAAGAAAATAAGTAAGTTGAATAAAATAGGTACATAGCTGCATTTTTCTTGCTGATTTTATTGAATATTTTTAATTTAATTATTTTTTACCAGTCCATATATTTATATATATACGTATACGTACTGTATACACACACACACACTTTTTGGACAATTTTTTCTGGTCTCTCTGTAAATTTCTCGAGTTCTCGTGTTCCCGTTATTTTTCCTAAATTGGTAGAAATTCATTTAAATGTCATTTACATTAAATGCCTTTTACATTCTATGAGAAATGTCTTAATTTTGTAGTCACTGTATACAGTAATTATTGATTTATAGAAAGGTTAGCTTTACACAGAACCATTTTGTATACAGCAGTCAGAAATGGTCAGTTAAACGGCATTATTTTATTACAATTCAGCAAAACTGAGTTTTGATAATAATGAAGGTAATGTTGTGTATGGTAATATTTTTTCCCTGTCATGTATACAGTGAGCTAAATTAGAGAAAATGAAGTGTGCACCTCATAACAAGCTGTCTGACAGGATGTAAAGCTAAGTGCAGGCGATGGGATAAATGTCCTTGAATCAGGCTCTTTAGTGCAGCCTCAGTGCGCTAACATTGTGCTGAATTAGCCGGTATGCTAATGACCAGCAGCAGTGCTTGCCCATTCCGCTCAGGCCAAATCAGCTTATGCAAATGGACCGTGAATGCAGCGCAGGCGAGGTGCTGCTCAAACGGCTGATAAATCAGCACAGTCATTCTACATTACACAAAGCTGGGAGAGAGAAGCTTAACAGAGATCGCTTTGTTGCTTAACTTTTTTCATGAAAATAAGTGCTAGAGCTGATAGCGTTAAAAGCAGCTTGTACGATGATTCATGCAGTGTGATAAGAGTATGTGTGTGTTTGTGGTGTGGCTGCACATTTCTGGCCAGAAGTGTGTGTATTTTAAGGCTGACCCACAGTGGAATATGAATCAGGTTATTAATTTACACAATAGTAACTGTACTATCAGTTCATTTTCACTTAGTAATGAAGCAACTCTTTTGTCTTGTGCAAGTTGTAACCTTACATGCTGTACAACATTTACAGTTGATAAACTGTATCACACTTACTGTACTGCTTATTGTACTGTTTTAGTTTGTAATACCTGTTACACTGAGACTAGGAATTTTACAGCTATATTTTGGCACAGTTTAGCTCCAACTATAAACTAACACTCTTGTGTGCAATACTCAGAAGCTCTTGAAGATGATATTTATACTGAGCAGATGTGTTAGAATTATTTTTTTTTTTTGCAATGTATAATACTTGAGCTATTTCTGTGTTTCTGTTTTTCTTCTTTTTAACTTTGGTTCAAAGTTTTACTACCTTGCTGTCCATAATACAATTATGACACATATGAACATTTAATCAAAATGTACAAAAGTAAAATCAATTTGTTGCATCGAGGAGAAGGTGCATATAGAGTGTGTCTTAACAGGCTGTGTTGATTGACAGCAGGTATTTGAATGACAGGCTTTGCATGTGTGTATGTCGTTGCAGATGGCGCTCCAGTGGGCAGCCAAGCAGGGCCGCATTGAGACGGTGGACATGATGGCTCGCTCTGGCGCAGACGTCAACCAGCGAGCAGTGAGAGCTGACAGGAGCCAGAGCCCCTACCGACACACTCACATTTACACCTCTGCAGGGGCTCTCTCTTGCTCTCTGTCTCTTTCACTCACACAAACACACAAATACACACAAACACACACACACACACAAATATGTACTAGGCACGCTCTCAGAAAATTAACACCTCCTCTTGAGGTGTAGCAGCTTTCACTGTCATTAAGTTCTAGCTGTGCATGCCCTGTTTAAGCATGTGTTTGTGTGTGTGTTTGCATGTGTGTTTAGTCATGTGCATAAATCAACTATTTGACTCTGTTTTAATCTCTCTATGATAAGTGGCCTTAGGTCACAGACTCCCCTGGCTCTTCCCTCTAATTTAGGCTAACCCAACTATTTGAATGAATTAGTCTATTAATCAAACACATTTGCTCAGATAGTGTGTGTGCGTGAGTGTGTGTGTGTGTGTGTGTGTGTGGGTGGGTGTTTGTCCGTCAGTCCGTTGAGCTCAGAAATCAGCTGAACCTGCTCTGGGCCATTTCCTACACTCTCCTACAACTTTGCATAAACATGATCTCGCATTTATTTATTCAAAATCTGCATTTACAGAGCAGCTGTCCAACGTGGACAGTGACTGCTCAGGCCTCACCCCACCAGTTCATGCATATTCTAAATCACAGCATCTTATCTCTCACCATTTAGGTTTGGCCAAGTGCAGAGAGAACCATTGTGCTTCTGGCAGTCCTGTCTCTTTATGTCAAGGTGAAATAGTCATTCACTCTCTTTATCTGACTCTTGGCCTCACTCATCTTTTTATTCCATTTCATTTCGTCTCTTCACCTTTCAGTTTGGACAGATCCAGATGGGAGGATTGAAGAGTTTGAATCTTTTCTCTGCCTGGGGCTCATTTTACCACAAACAGTTTATCTAAATTCAAAAGAGCTTCTTTTCTGGCTATGCATATATACTGATATGTGTGTGTGTGTATGTGTGTGTGTGTGTGTGTGTGTGTGTGTGTGATTACTGTATGTACTTTTCTATCCTGTAACAGTTTTAGTGTAAGAAGATGTGTGTGATTCTCCATCCTTTGTATTTACACAGAGTGTGTGTGTGTGTGTGTATGTGTGTGATTACTATATGTACTTTTCTATCCTGTAACAGTTTTAGTGTAAGAAGATGTGTGTGATTCTCCATCTTT
>JAOTRN010000009.1:9194429-9205785 GCA_028566695.1 Bagroides melapterus
ATGTACTTTTCTATCCTGTAACAGTTTTAGTGTAAGAAGATGTGTGTGATTCTCCATCTTTTGTATTTACACAGAGTGTGTGTGTGTGTGTGTGTGTGTGTGTGTGTTTGTTCGCTCCCTGTGTAAAGGCACTGGTGAATGTAATAGAGGGAAATTGTTGTGATTAGTTAATGGTTTCTCCGTCTGTTTCTCCTCGACTGCACTAATCTCTTCCTCTCACCCTGTCTGCCGGGATGTGCGCGCTGGAGATAATGTTTAAAGCCTTCACCGGCACAGCCAAGCACACACGTGCCACTTATTGCCTTCATAATTACATAATTAACTTTTGCTCTCTAATCGTTATGGAGGTAATGGTGCTGTTCAAATGGAGCCCCTTCTGGGCAGGAAGGGAATAAAAAATCAATAATCCATAGAGTGCCATCAGGGCCTTTCACACACCTCCCTCTCATGTTAAATGAGTGTTTTTTTTTAAAGTGAGTTACTTCAGTTGTTCACTTCTAGACAAGGTGTTGTGGATTTTGACACGCAGCATTAGATGATAGCTTAACAGTAGGGTGTTAAAAAGTTTCATAGATGTTAAATTCTCTCTGTACTTTTCCTTCTGTCATTACATTTACACTCTCTCTCTTTCTCTCTTGCTCGCTCTCTCGCTCGCTCACATTCTTTCTTTTATGATCCACGCTGCTTCTTCTCGATCTCTTGCAGCACGTAAGTACTGCCATTTATATACACTTCAAATGACCGTGGTTCAGGCTGTCTATCTCATATTCAGAAAATGCAGACTTATAGCTTTATACTCTTCACATGAATAGAGGCTTGACGAAATATTTCCAAGGCCAAATTGCCCTTAATGTCAGTGTGAAATTAGGTTCCTGACCTAGCCTGTGCTGCGCAGTATGCTTATTCTTTTTCTTTAATCCTTCTCCTGCCTATTCTTGCATAGCAGTGCCGAAACTGGACTCTGATGACATCCTTCTTTTCCTCCATCTGTCTCTCTTTCACTCTAAAGGGGGGTGAGTGCTATTTTAATATACCTGTGAAATGAGTCTGGATTTAGCATAAATGTGCTTAAGATTCAAAGTGCGGTCACACTACACAGTGATTTTGTGTCCACGTATAAGAGACGATTGTGGGAGGCGCTATGTGGTGTGCTATTGGAGACTGAAATCTCATCTCCCTGCAGGGACATTGAACAAATAGGTTTTATTAAAAATTCAAAAGGGAGACACTTTTGGATTTTCCAGCAAGTTATAGAGAATGAACTGACAGTCTGTGAATGGTGCTCACTACTTGAGGTATATTACAAAACTAGTGCCATACAGAGAAGTGTAAGAGGACAGCCATCCACCAATCCATCTGTATTGACCTCTCATCTTCAATACAGAAATCACTCACTCCCTTCACAATAAGGTTTTTCCTATGAGCCCCTACAAAATGTGTGTGTGTGTGTGTGTGTGTGTGTGTGTGAGAGAGAGAGAGAGAGAGAGAGAGCGAGCGTGTGTGTGTGTGTGTGTGTGAGAGAGAGAGAGAGAGACAGAGAGAGACAGAGAGAGAGAGAGAGAGAGAGTAGTTTTGTCAAATGGACTCGTTAAAATGAACCCCAGTGACTCACCTTGATCTCCACTGGCTCCTTTGGCCCCCTGGCCAGCTGCTCCCTGGCCTTTACTTACATTTAAAGTAAACATGAAGCTGAGCACATGAAAGTGCCTGTGACCTTTCCAAAAAATGTCAATGCTAGCACTCATGTAGTAATGAGGACTAGAGCAGAGGGAAGCCTACTTTAACCTTTAAGAGCAGCAATGCTGTGGGAAAACGCATTATGCTAGCGCTGTGGTTAGCAACATAGCTACACTGTATTGCGCATTACAAAAGGCCACCAGCAACAGTGCCTTCTCACTGACACTCCAACTTCAACGATCATCGGCTGTTATTGTATTCAGCTTGCATGCCGTTTGAGGAGTACGCTGTGTAGCTGTAGGCTGTATACTGTGAATCCATAATGGCTCCAATGGCACATGAGTAAACTTTAATTAATTAAAGATTCTCTGCTGAACAAAAATCATTCCTAATGGGATTTTGCTTAATGGTTTCCATTAACATTAAAATCATTAGATACTGATGGGAAATGAGTAAGAAAACCATTAGTCCAACTCCCATTAGGAACTATTCATTTTCTCACCTACAGTGCCATTTATTTCTAGTGAGTAAGACTTGAGTTGAGAGAACTGTGGTGAAGTGAACACAGACATGATGCTGTAGGTCGGGTGATGAAAAACATTCATGCTCCAGTATGTGCAGTATCTTGGTCAGGGTTGCAGCTGATCAGAGTTTTTCCTGGTAGCACCAGACAGGAAGGGACACACCCTGGATTGGACATTAGGTCATCACAGAGCACCATGTGCGCGCACACACACACACACACGTACACACACGCACACACACACACACATCTAGGGCCAATCTACCTACTGGCTTGTTTATGTAATGTGGAAGCAAACTGGAGAATCTAGAGAGAACATGCTGTTTTTAATGTCTGTGACAGATCAGCAAGTCTGCCGTATTGGCCAGAACAGACCGTATGAAATGACCAGCGGATCTCATCATTTGCTATTTGAGTGCATGCAGAGATACAGATCTAAACTGTTAAAAGTAACATCAGCTTGCTTTGTGTTCAACAACCTTTAATTTTTTGCATTTGATGTAATAAATTGCATATTGTTGTTTGACAGAGACTAATTTGAGAGTTGAATTGTACTCTAGTCAAGGAGCTCAATTTGGACCGTTACCATCTTGAAGTGCCTGGAGCTGTTGGTGTATGTGGTTTATTCTGATGTGGCATTTATGCTTTCTAAACTATGATCAAAGAGTAAACATAAAGGAAGGTTTATGAACCTGTTCGACTTTTCCATCAAGGCCTCTATGTTTGTTGGTTTTTTCATTCATGATTAATTGCTGATATTTTTTTTTCTGATCATGTAGACATTTAGCATTTTGACTGACACCTTAAAGGAAAGTGAATGGAAAGCAATATCAGAGAAATGAAAGAAAGCAATGACAAGACTCTTCCATTTATCTTGGTGTTCCTAGAATCTTGCTTTCACAGGAAATGTTCTCCTGTGGAGTGTTAATGTGCAGTCAGAGGGACTGATCTTCCCTAAGCACCCAGCATGTTTGGTACAGCCGTCAGTCGATCGCAACTGAAGCAGCACTGAATCTGTTTTGCCTCCTCTTGCCATTGCTGACTGCGACTCAGTTCTTCTCGCTGTTTGTAGTAAAAGAGACATCTTTCACATGTGGAACACTCCGAGTGTGTGTGTTTGTGTGTGATAATGGTGAATGAGTGACAGTAGCTCCAGGAGGATCATGGCCAGTGTTAATGTGCAGGCCTGGAAATGACAGGCGTACTGTAGTGTCTCCTGCAGCAAACTCCCCACTCGGCCTAGCTGCATAAACGTTGAGTTGGTACAGCACACACAGGTGTGTGCATTCGCATCCAGCTCCTTTTTAATATCACAATCGTCAGACAGACACAGTGGGGCAGTGAGAGCGGCTGTCAGTTTACTCCCCGCTGAAACACACAGATGTGTTTAACATATAGCTGATTCCATATAAACTCACTGACTGCTTCAGCTTGATGTATGGATGAAGGATAACAACCTTGTTTACCTTTATTGTTTATGATAATTCATGCTTGTTGTTTTTTGATGTAATACTTCCATTTGGGTGTTGGACCTGTGCATGCCCAAATCATTTAACTTCTGCTTAACAAATACAGTAAATTATACACATGATTGTATAATCTACATACTGTATATTCACTGGCAAGTCATGTAGCAGCAGCTCAAGGCAGAAAATCATTCAGTTACAAGGCAAGAGCTTCAGTTAACATTCACGTCAAACATCTGACTCATCGAAAGCGAGCAGCTGAAGACTGGGAAAACATCAACTGGTCTTTTCTTCAGCAGTTTAATTTATGTGAGCTTATGCCTACTGAAGCTTCAGACTCCTGACAGGAGGAGAGCTCAATATTATCTTATGTGGTTTCTGCCTCAAGGTTCAATGTTGTTGTGTGTTCTCAAATTATTTTCTGATCACCATGTTGTAAAGATTACTGATTTGATTTACAGTAGACTTTCTGTCAGCTGGAGCTAGTCTGACCTTCTCTCATCAACGAGGTTCACTTGATGTGTTTTGTTTTTATCTAAACTCTAGAGACTGATGAAAATCTCAGATTGTGAATTACTCAAACTGCACAGTTTGACACCAAAAACCATGCCAAGGTCAAAGTCACTAAGATCACATTTTCCTCCATTCTGCTGTTTGGTGTAAACATTAACTGAAGCTATTTACTTGTGTCTGCACAATTTAATGCACTGTACAGCTGCCACATAATTGTATAATTGCATGAATGAGCAGGGGTACAGGTGTTCCTATTAAAGTGACTGGTGAGTGTACATGTCCAAATAATAAAGTGGGTATTTGCATGCCTCAGTGGCAACATTCTACACAAAAATATTATGCTATAATGAATAAGAGGCAAAGCAGAATAATAAAGTGACTTAAAGAGAAGAACTATAACAAAAAGCTCAGTTCTGCTCTGTGCCTCTTACTGTGAGTGAGCGCTCATCCTCACTAATGAAGCAAACCATAGAGTGTGTCAATAGAGCTATTCATTAGAGCAATCCCTTGAGATTCATTGACTGGACGGAGTGTGAGCTGGCTATTATTTGTGTGTGTGGTGCGTGTGTGTGTGTATTTTTGTGCATGCATATGTAGCAGGGATTGTTTGTAAAAACCTCTATTTCAGAATTGACCCCCATATGTTGTGTGTTAGGGAACTGCACAGCTCTGTTGTGTTTGTAATTCTCTAAAACACATATGGCTCAGGTCACTATTACCATACACCTCCTCTGTACACACAACAGAGTTTCCATATGGTGCATGGAAATGGATACTCCATGGTCTGCCTCCATCACCTAGTGCTCTCTTGCATCCTGTGCTAAGAGAGGGACAGACAGACAGGCGGAAAGAATTAAAGAAAGAGAGCAAAGGACACATTTGTTTAGTTTGTTTTATGAAATGTAATTGACTCGCTCACCTCTAAAAGTCCTTTTTTCTCTTTTTCCCTCTCTCATGATTTGTCTTTTGGGTTACTTATTTAAAATGATTTGATATCTGCCACTGTTTTAGAGTAAACTGACTAAACAAATTTAGAGTTCAGTGTACTTTTTACATTTCTCATCAGTGTCTGCCTTTGAATGGTCTTTCTCTTTTGATTGTCTGGATATCCGATTTCGCTGCAAACAAGGACAAACAATCCAAATATATCACTTCAGTCACTGCCAAAAACCCTGGGTAGCCACAATATACTGCATCAGCCACATACATTTGCACATCTTTGCCAAGTCCATACCATGAAAATGAGCACATCACAATAGGGAATCCCAGTAATATGGAGTGCGCAAATGTATCAAATATACCAATATCTATCTCTGTAATATCAGACAGGACTGCAGCTAAACACAGCTAATTATCAGTCTGGCATTAATCAAGGGAAGATAACAGGAGGTCTCTCACTGTCTCTGGATATAAATTGAGTGGCGCTGTGGCACTGATTCTCAATCACAGTGATGGGTGCACTGCTGCCAGGCCTTTACCCGGGCACCACCAAAACCAATGAGCCGTGCCCAGCCAAGCTGGCACTCCCAGGCCCTGTCTGCACTACTGACTAAATGTCCAGATTAGTGACTGTTTACTGAATGATGGCTGTTATTTACAGTTTGCTCAGGCAAATTAACATCCTTCACAGTTTATTTGTCAATTAAAGAGATGACGGATATGACATTCGCAATGTTTCATTTTTATTGTAAATGTTTTTCCTTTTCATTAAGTAAATGATGGCTGATATTAAACAAGTGTTTCTCTTTTAAATGTTCAACATCTCTGTTACTGTTTAATCTAAAATCTTTAGACAATAGAAGTAAACTCAAGTGAGTTTTAGAATCGTGAGAAACAATTCAGTGGGTGTGATTGAAGAAAGCTAAGCCCAAAACCTAATGTGGTGGGAGACGTGTGTGTGGTGGTGAAGAAACTGAATATAGTTTAACATGGTTATGAGCTGACTGCTTGCTGTGCCTTAAGCGGTATAGTTTAACACAGTTATAGGATTACTGCTGTGCTTCTAGAAACATAAGCCTCTCTTAGCGCCGGCGAGCTTAAGACCTCCTATAACTGTATTAAAGTATGTACAATTTCTCTAGACACAGCAGTAATCATATAACTGTGTTAGACAGTTTGCAGTTTCTCAAGATACAGCGACGACTGAATGTCAATTTCAAAGCGAACACAAGAGAAATTGTGCAGGCAGTAACATGCCGATTCCAAATCAGACTCAGACCAATTTTTTCTATATTTTGGTTTTGTGGTTTTGTTGTGAATTTAATTTGATATTCAGTCTTTTGGGAGGGTTCCTGTGGATCACCAGTAGTATCTCTCCATGTCAGTCACTTTGCCTCTTTGTGCTCACCATGGCTGGCAGGTGGAATGAGGTTGTTACATCAACTGAAAGGCAAATAGAAACAACATTTGGTTTGAGCTCAATACAACTTTTACAAAGATAGTTTGCAATTTCTGACCTTAGACTGGGAGGTAAACTCTCTGGTGTCTGCTGCTTATTATCCTGATCACACACACACACACACACACACACAAGGAGACAGTGACGGGGAAGGGAATGTTCATTATAATACCATCAACAACGTTAGTTTGAAAAATAATCAATTAAAAAGATAGATGTCAGAATTTGATTAATTTCATTGCACAGGTAGCATACTGCACATCTAAAATAAAATGTAGTTTATCAATCACTCAGCCTTCAAAATAAACAGATTGTGAAAAGAGCCCTGATGATAAAGCAGGTCCATTTGTTAGATAGACCAGACCATTGTGAATCTGTTTATAAAAGAAATCCCAATCTGTTGTCACTCACTTAAAAAGGCATAACAGGACGCTGACACTCTACATGAAAATGAGAAACCAGTGACCTTTACTGCTAACTCTCATGCTTGCCCCCATTCTTTCTCATGGTGTCTGCCTTCCTTTCAAATGCACAATCCCCCCTTCCCTATTCAGTGTTATCTCAAATAATTAGCTCACCATTTCGGCCCTGTCCCTGGAGGCCTTGTGCCACTTAAAAGGGCTCTTGGTGAGGCTGAATCTGGAGGGAGTTCAGATCAGCATGCAGTCGCCCAATATTCAGCCCCCTAATTAACCACCCAGGTATTAGAGCTGCGCCCAGATCAGCCTGAGACCATATGGCTGGAACACCGCCACTGTGATAATCACCGGCGGTCACAGAGAGAGAGAGAGATGGAGGTGGAGGCAAGTCCCTCACCTAGCACAAAGCCAGAGTATATTATTTTTAATGACTCCCCAATGGTACAGATGACGGTACATTTGTTATTTTAAAGCAGAAGCTTTTCTACTCCACATGCCCTTGACCTCTCTTTAACATGTACTTGCTCTCTGCTGCTACAGGAAAATCACTACTGGGAGAAAGGAAGAAAGAAAGAGGAAAAAGCCAGAAAGCAAAGTAGATGATAGTGACACTTTTTATTTTATGCTGTTACACAACTGCTGAAAGATATTCTATGTTCATTAAGTCGATTTAATCCAAAGTGGATTTAAGCAGGAACATGGCTATTATTGTTTCTATTCATGCACACCCACACCAATGATCACTCTGTCAACATTTCATTCATGCAAGGAGGGTTTGGATACATATTTTCTTGCTGTCCCGAGGAATTGGATCAGCGAACTGAAACAAATGTACTCACTAATTCATATCCCTGCTACTGCAGGAGAGACAGTGAAATGTTTTTTAATGTTTCTGTGGAAGAAAAAAAACAGATTGAGTTTAAACCCGCTGTGTTGGTGACAGCTGTATGGTAGAGGAACATTAAGAACTCATTCATGTCTTTAATGATCTACGTAATGGTTTGTGTGTGTGTGTGTGTGTGTGTCTGTGTGTGTGTGCGTGTGCGTGTGTGTGTTTATGGGAACACACCACAAAGTAATATGTATGTCTATAATGCACTGGGAATTAAGTAACAGCTGTCCTTGCGTAAACATGATATGCAAAGCTAATATGCTGTGGCGTCAGTTTCTAGAAGTCACAAATACCAGCATTCTGCTAAATGTACAACTTCTTTATCATCTACAAAAATAATATTACATATGTTTTCTCACAATAGGGCACAATTTAAGGGTTTGTTAATTATTAGTACAATGGTCAGGATAAAAAAAATCTGCCCTACTAACATCATTTCTTTCCCATTAGATTCTAAATGGGACCATGGCAAGATGGCTACTCATTATTGAAATGGATGCATGGATGTTTTCCACAAATCTTACTCTCAGTAAAGCACAATGTCTATCACAGGGGCTTTGTGCTCAATTTATAAATTTCCTCCTATATGTTCTTCCTCTATCATGTCATATGCTGCTTATAGTATTGTGGTTATAGTGCTTGTGGTTACAAAAGGTAATTGACAGCCGTGTTGCTTATTGCAGGTATAAAATGGGCAAGAGAGAGTTGGAGTCAGCACTATGCCCTGTTATCAGCTCCGCTGTCTTGCTCTGGCAATCAGAAAAGCCTCAGTACAGAACTGGAGCCTGACTCCCTGGAGCTGACACCTCACATTTCTGTTTCATTCTAAATGCTGACATGTCTTGTGTGAATGATATTTATTGTAGTATCTGTTTCATGTGAGCATGTGTACACAAACCATTGATAAAACTATACAGTTTAAAACTTACACATCTTTGTGCTATAATTCCAAATCTTAGTATTATTTAGGAGAAGAAATAATGAGAAATGCCTTGGGATTGATAAAGTAAAGCTGAACTGTCAGTCTTGTTTAATGACTTTTATTGAGCACGTTGAGCACTACACATCCTCAGGAACAAGCTTAAGCAACAGACATAAATGTGTGCTGACCTGGGAAAACTATTCCCATGGAATACTTCCCTTCTGGAAACTTCAGACATTTATAAATTGAAAGCTGCAGCTGAATTATGGACAATTGTATAACCAATATGCAAGCAGTATGTTTAATCTTTGAATTGTGAGATTAACTATGTGAGGAAATCTCCCGTAGCTTCCTGAGTTTTAGACATCTTTAGTCAGGACTTTGTTTTAATTGTTGTATAACTGGTATTCCTTATGCTCTTCCCAACCATTGTTAGATTTAACTTACATTAATGTGTATGTTTAATGTAAGTTTGATCTAGAACTCCTAAGGGAGTGTCTTCTTCTTCCCTACAACAGAATGTTCATCATGCTTATCTAAGACAAAATCTTTACAAAGCTAAGAACCCCTAACTATGCAACGAATCCCTGAGAAACCCTTTTTCAAATAAAAGAAATTTCTAAATAAAATTTATTAAAGCACATCACAGGATGTCTAAAGTACCCAGATTCATCAATTACCAGCCAGTGATACACCTAAAATCTCCTTTCATTCTTACCACACACTCCAATTTGTGTAACAGCATGAAACACATGTTATTGTACAGTCCTGTCTGCTCTCTCTATTCACACCACTTTGACCAAGAGCTGTAGAATTTCTCACTAAGTACTTAGCTATCACTGACAACGTCCAGCATGGCAGTGACTCACAGAGTGGAAATGGTGTTGTTTTTTTCCATGCAGTTAATGAGAGGTCTCTGTGTAATAAAAATATAAATAAACACCTGCCTATTACAGTATGAAAAACAGTTATTTGTGTTTAAAGAAATCTATGAACTATTTGAATAACAACCAATCATTATACATTTAAATGATCATAAGTGTGTGCTTTTGCACTGCAGAGCTTGGTTTTAGATTTGATAATGTATTATTAGCAGCTCCCATCATTAATTGTTCAACAGTCATTTCTGCCAGGGTGTGACATTCCCAATGCTGTCCACAAAACAAACACACTGGTGACAGGCTAATTTAAGCAATGTGGAGTCAAGATGTGCTCAAAGCCTAGGTCACTATAGATGGTTCAACTGGAGGACAATGAATAAAGTCTAATGCATGGCTTATTTCTTAATTAAACTGTTTTCCAGCTAGAATGCACCATTTCATTTGGAGTCTAGTGTTAGAACCAGGCTATGAATTAGCAGTTCTCGCAACCAGGGGCGCCGCTAAGGGGGGGGAAAGTTAGGACGATTCTAAGGGCCCATGCACTTTGGGGGCCCTCAGAAATCTGATTTATTGATGTAGATTGGTAGGGGCCCCAATCTCATGTTCTTTCATAGGGCCCAAAATTGCTAGCGGCACCCCTGCTCGCAACACAAATGGGTGTATAAACATTATAAACATGCACATCTGTCTGTTGACAGTAGCCCGATGTGAAATTCTCAAATCTGATTGGTTAGAAATAAATTTTCAATCACAGCAATTCTGACAGTTCTGTCTGCTGGGCAAATCCCAGGTTTTTCCCCAATATATTTGCTTTAATATCTAATCATTTCTATAATGAAAATTTATGTTCAGATTTTGATGGGATGTTTATTTATCAATTATATAAGGAATATATAAGCATATAAGTTAATTATATAAATATATAAGTGTCAGTGCTTTATAATAGCAGAGGTGAAACTTAATTTTTTTTTTTTATTGTTTTGACACAGGGGAGTCTTCAATATTAAGGAGTTTGGATTTCTTTCATAACATGACAAGTTTTTGTCTTATAAACTTTGAATGCAAGGCAATGACTGTTAATATCTGCTAAACTAAATGATTACAGAAATTAATATCTTGCAAGTTAAAATGTAAACAAAATTAAATGTATTTTTAAGTGGATAAAAAGATGCAGTGTGACTGTCCATAGTGCTCCAAAGTTGATTATATTCCTATCCTCATCATGTTTTAGATAGATAGACAGATAGATAGATAGATAGATAGATAGATAGATAGATAGATAGATAGATAGATAGATCGATAGATAGATAGATCGATAGATGGATGGATAGATGGATAGATAGATAGAATTTCCAGTGGAAATTCACAAATTCCAGCAATATTCATTTAAATAAACTTATACTTAATTTACTTGGGCAATCAGGCATACAATAAATTTAATTTTATTTAAATTTATAAATGTAAAGATCTGAAAGTAATACATTTAAATTTAAATGTTTTTTTTAATTAATTGTATGAATGTATTGAATGTATTGTTTCATTCCTTATTTATATTTGTAGTTGTTTGTTAAGTACTTTAATAGACATTTCCCTATAGACCTCTAGTCAAAATGCAGCCATAGGCTACTGGGTTCCTTGCTAAGCAGAGAGAATGCAGAAAGGTCA
>JAOTRN010000009.1:9208098-9218193 GCA_028566695.1 Bagroides melapterus
AGGAAAGGAAAGGAAAGGAAAGGAAAGGAAAGGAAAGGAAAGGAAAGGAAAGGAAAGGAAAGGAAAGGAAAGGAAAGAGAGGTGCTGTTGGGAGGGAAGATCGGACTTGGGAAGAGAATGAACCTTTGATAGACAGATGAGTGGATAGAGGGCAGATAGGATGAAGAGGAGTCTTTCCAGGCCTCCCTGACTGTACTGATCTTTCAGTGTCTTCCTCTCTTACAAGCCTGATTCCATTAAGATTAAAGCACACTTGACTGACAGGGCCAACAGTGCTACAGCTGATTGTTTTCTTAGTTTTTCCTCATTTTTGTGCCCCAGTGTTGTTTAGCTTTACCACACAGTTCAAAAAAGGATTTGAATCGTTGAACTTCCTGTTTTGGTTAAAATTTTTGTGCAAAAAATAAAAACAAAAAACATTATCCACACAGATTTGTTGCATAGGTTTAAAAAGAGACTTCATGTCTCTTGGTTCATTATCCCAGCATTACTTAATCTCGGCTAGCTGAAGGTCAGCACCACAGTGCCAGTCAAATCGCTTAGTTCCCATTTCATTCTCACTTTGACAATGGTCTCCAGAGAAGTGCTGTTATAGCACTGCATCTGTCTTCATTCACAAATCACCCTCCAAAGCCCAAACAGCTTTACAGCCCTTAATGATCATCAATTACAGAGCCCTTTCGCCCATCAAGGAGCACTTGATACACAAGGAGCACAAAGCGGACTAAAAATTAACCCTATTGAGAAGCTCTGAGTGTAATTGGCTACTTGAATAAGCATACACAAAAGGCTAGCAGGGTAGGCAACTTAGGCCAAATGAGATGAGCACTGTTTACAGGCTCCTAAATACACTTCTCACTGGCAGCACAACAATACATTGACCTCTCAACTTTGGCATGACCCCTCTCAGACTGTGTTAACTTCAAACCTCAGCGTCCCCTCCCACAGCTGGGAGTTGTTATGATACCCAATAAAAAGACAGGCAGCCAATGGAGATCCGGCCCATGGGCCTCACAGGCCAGCTTGTATGAAAACAGAGAATGCAACAGAAGCGTTAACTCATTAACAGTCATTGTTGAGCTAAAATGGCTGTCATGAAGAATCTGGCTGAATGGGAAATGGGCTAATGACCTGAAAAGCAACTTCAAAAGGCGTTACTAAACAACTGAATGGACCCTTCCACTTCAGAGGCACTTCAATGGGTGACATGAACAGAAAAAAGTCTGAATCTTTCTAGTGACCTAAAAAGATTCCTTTTTCCATGGTGAAAATGTAAAGTTTGCATGGGCTATTTTAACGGTGGCAGATGCATATGAATGGGGGGGAAGAACAGTCATTTCCCTTCAGAACAAGCAGAAAAGGGCAAGAATGTTTTTCCTATAGCGGTTTCAAGACCAGTTAAGCCTGAGCAATATGCAAACTAGTAACTAGCATTTCAGCCAATGTCTACAATACAAATTTATAGTTGATGAATACATCATAAAAAAGATTACCCCCTGGTGTGTTTTCTGCCATTTATCAATGAGGGATCATGTTAAAAACAGACATGGTTCTGCTTATAAAGATCTCACCATTTTTGTGTGTTCGACTGCTGTAACTAATCTCTAGTTTATAGAGCAGAACAGACAGACAGTTTTAATGACTGGTAAAGAATGCCAGAAGGAAGGAGAGTGGTTTTGCTACTAGTGAAGACCTCACAGATGTGTCTATCTACATGCCTCAGTGTGGGGCAGAAGGTAAAAGATCAAAACACCATGTTACCTTTAACTAACATGGACTTTTCCAAAATACATGATATAGCCTTATGAATCCACAAACTGAAAAATTTTAATGCTGCTTATTTCTGTTTATTAAAAAATACATAGAATAGTAAACATATGGGCTTAAACAGTCATTAGCACCTACAGAGATGAATGGAGGCAAAAAATTAGTCACACTGCATGGTCCTTCTGCAGCCATTAGGCTAATGGCTGTAGCAGATGATGCAGCAGTGGTAGTGGGTCAGGATATAACCACAGTAAGTACCATGAAGCCCCCCTGACCTTTTGTAGGTGGTTGTGAACCAACAGAGTGGAACGCATCCTGAGAACCACCCCAAAAAAGAACCCTCTGTGTGTGTGTCCACACCAGACACAGCATGCAAGGAGGCTTGTGTATGTAATGTCGGTGGAGAACTCAGCATGAGGTTCAATCTCTTTCTGAAGATCATTAATGAGTATCAGTGCAAGTGGGTGCATCATTTGGACAGGGCTCCAGTGGAATAGCTCAGGCCTTAACCTGTGTGGGATGACGCTACAGCAGCCAATATCTAGTCCCTGCCTCCTCTCTGGGGGGTTCTTGTGTGGGAGGTTTGGGTTATCAAACAATGGTTCCCCTTCTGCACTCAGTCAGATAAGAAGCCTGCATTGGTTTTGGGGTTGTCCTGAACAGAAAAGCTCATGTAGGGGTGTGTGTAGGTGTGTGAATTGACCAGGCTTGATGTGCTTTTCCTCCACCCCCTTACCCCCCCATGAGGAGCACAGTTTGGGGGCCTCAGCTGTCACATGTTGGGGCGTCCTGTAGCGCCACACAACCCCACTCCAGCTGGAGTGATGATGAATGGATCGTCCTGCTGATTTAGCCTGAGGTCAAATGTAGAGTGATTAGTACAGCACAGCTGAGAGCTATCTACACAACACACACCCTAGATATACACGCTGGAGTGAAAAGAAATGATAGAGCAAATGATAGCTGGATGATACATGATGTAAGAAAACCAACTTACACAAAAACCCATGCATTCTTACCTATAGAGCATATAAGTAATATTTCTTCGTCAGAGCATAACAAAACATCTCACAATTTGGGCACTTAAAGGGTTAAGGTCCTTCTCATGGGAGCAACAGTGGTTCTCTAAAACTCATAGGATTTTAAACTCACAATCTTCCTATCACTAGCGCACAGTATTAACTGCTGCACTGTCATTCCACTACACACATAATTTGGCAGCGAACACCAAAATGAGCCAGACAACCCCAACAAAACCTAGTTCTTAACGTTTCTAATGTTCTCACCTTTTGCTGTGTTTCATAAAACAGACACTATGAGTGGCGTAATCAGAAGTATAGATCATTGAGGCTGAGTTTTAGCCCGAGGCTGAAAGCAGAGAGCCCACAGAGAGGCCACTGAGGGCCAAATCTCCCCTTTCCCACTCTGCTCAAGTCACGCTTCACAGTGCTCATAATCTCCCACCCAGTCCACAACACCATGCTGCTCGGAGAGCTCCAGCAACCCTCCACATTGTGCTGCTCCCCCCCTCCCGCTGGCCTTTCAAGCAGCAACAAAAGAGCTCTGCCTCTAATTACAACCCTCCTACTTCAATTTGAGCACCCTGGTTAACAGGCCATTGATACACACTTAGTGTGGGCACCTGTGCTCCTAAACACAATTTCCACACACAGCCGCCGGCGAGACAGGGCCGAATCAGAGGCCGGCGCAGGCACTCGCCTCCTCCATGCCCACGCTGACCAGAGGAGGGGAGCTTTTGAAAAGAAAGTGAGTCGATAAGGGACGAGGTATCGCTGTCATACAAGTGCCGTAGCTTAAGGGCATAAACACAAAGCTGACACCCCACTAATCAGACGTGATAGGTCTGCACTGGGACTGTAGAGGAACAGGATGTGTGTGCGTGTGTGTACATATTTGTTTATTGGTGTGTAAGCAAGCGTATGCATGTGTCTTTTCCACAGACCTACAGGTTCTTTCCTGCCAAATCAGAACAGTTAATCCAAGCTGCATACTGCTAAAAGAAATCAATGAATGACATGCAATAGCAGTATTGTCTAGACAGAGAAGAAGTCATTTCTCTATGAAATGTGGTGTCTGTTAAGAGTAATGTGAATTAAGCAATAAAAACACAACTAGACCAAATTTGCATTCATATCTTCATAAGCCCAAGCAAATATATAGTAAATATATAATGGTTATATGATTCATGTGAAGCAGAGTCATGGGGACTGGAACAGCAAAGCTGACAATGAGGTCTGTTGATTTGAAGTGATGTACTCTCACATGAGTGCTGAAAATGAAAAATCCATAATTTGCATCTGATTCACCACAGCCTGAATATTGAAATTTGATCTGAGTGAAAAATATGTCAACCAGATTTACACAGCAGCAGTGACAGCCTCTCTCGTCCAACCGCAGCCTTTCACTGCTTTCCATCATTCATATCTAATGCAATAAAACTGCAATAACAAATCCTCGCTGGATTTGAATAATAAACAGAGTCCTAAGAGACACAGCCTCAGTAAGTAGGCATGGGAAATGACTGGAATGTCACTGTGCCGTTGAAAATTCAATGCAAGAACTCTCAAAAATGTGGCCACATACTGTATATCTCCCTCTGTGGTTCATATTCACTTTCCTGGTCGAGTGCTGGCTTGTAAAATTGGCCTGCACTTTGTAACAAATAAATACTTGAAATAAAACAGTTTTCTATTAAATATATTGATATTGTTGCACAAGCCTCTGGTGAATAGAAGTATATTTAATGATCAGCGTAATCTCAATCTCCTTAAGGGGCTATTGTAGTGGAGCTAAACTGACGCCTTTGAAGATTACCTCTCACACACTAAGTGGTGGGAGATAAACAGAGCCACAAAAAGCTTCTCAGTCAAAGACCAGGGTTCGGTTACTGCGTCTCTACAGAGGAGCTGTACATAACTCTGTGGAATCTGGAGCACAATCATTTGCATGTTTAAATGGTAGAAGCAGCAGAATTATCTCTCACATTTCATATAATAACACTGAATCAAATTACACTAAAAGAACATGGGCAAACATTCATCACAACAACAGCAAAGGTAGCCGAACCAATTTAACAATACAATTGAGCTGCAACTCAAATAAAGGTGTGGAAATGTGATTCACTTATTATTTCACTCATTTCAAGCACACAAACATGAAAACATGAACTTTCTGAAACACAATCACTCCACCAGGTTGACAGCACACTGGTGTTTTCAGTTTCAGATAGTTTCAGTGAGGCTATCCGCTTCCCGATTCTCTCTGCTACATCTTTTCTCTGTGATCTATCAGTCATGTATGTGATTTGATTTTAAGTGAACAACAACAAGGCAAAGACTGAAATTACACAGCTATTGCGGTGGAGCTAAACCCAGTTAAGTGGCAAGCAGAGTAGGCCTCTCGCTGCTCTTTTGGCTGCAGCTGAGCTTTCGTTTCAGCCCTCACATTCCCCTCTCCTTTGCTCAGAAGGGGAGCTGTTAATAGGATTAAACTGCCTCGGCCCCGAACAAGTATGGTTCCACACAGTTGGCTCGACAAACGAGGATGTTGGTAGAAGTTAGCCTGTTGTGCTGATCTGTGATCAGGTTCTGCACTTTTTTTCTGATAAGGGATAGGGTCAGGATTAAGGAGGAGAGCACTGTCCTGAAATCAGAGCAGCAGGGAAGTGGCTATAGAGCTATAATGCGATTGGCAGAGGAGGAGTGGAGATCTGTGGGGCAATACCTGACCATAACAAATCACTGAGGTGTTAGGTATTAGACGTGTCTGAGGTATTCAGCAGACTAGCATCCAGCCTCGTCTTCAGAACTATAACACAGCTATAGCTGCCAACAATGTGCCTCTTGGCCATGAAACAGTAAAGGCAAAGATAACACTTGGTGGAACTAATGCGCCTCGTCATATCTATAGCCAGATCTGAAGCCGTGAAGGGAAAAAAAGGATTATCATTTGCAGTGGCCACATTAAATGGTGCAGTAAGATTTAGTGTATGCACCACTGCTGCTACTGCACCACAACAACTCTCATATCCGCAGTTTGTATTGTAAGAACAATAAGCAATACTTCAATGATACAATGTTGGCCACCAAGGCAGCTGATTTTGAAAGACACAGCAATAAAACTTATTTAGAGAGAAAAAAATAACGGCCAGTCGTCAAGCATCTTTATGATCTATTGAACATGCAAACACGGTGTGCAGTTCTCAGTTGACCCTCAGACCAACGCACCTGGCACTGATGCATTGACAAGCCTGCCTCACATTCCTGGAGTGTGTGCGTGTTTAACTAGCTGTGTTCTCTCCTCCCCCTTTCCTCTGCTTCTGCTCTCTCTACTCTTCCTTCATCCCTCCTTCCTCCCCTTTCTTACCAACAAAAGATGGATGCTGTAAGGAAAATAATTGCTTTCTGTCTCTCACTGATGTTTGCACTAAGTATTACCACTTTAACGAGAGAGAGTCTACATCCTGTCTAAGCCTTGTACCCACACAGATGTAGTTAGCGCTTGAAACGACTACCTCTGAACACCCCAAACACAGATAACACATGGAGTGGTGGATTAAAGGTTATTAGGGTTTAGCTATATCTAGCTTTCAACATATTTTGTAACATTTCAGTGGAAATAAAAGAGAAAGACATCATTCAGTACACAACAGTCTAACAGCAGTTCTTTCTTTAAGCGGGAATTGTATATATATACACATTAAAAAAAGTTTAGTTTAAAAAGTCTACAAACTGAGCTTTGTAGAGGTTATGTCAGGATTTTACATATTATGTAATATGTAGTGATAGAGACTTTGATAGTGTACTAAAGGCTCTAAATGACATTAAACCTGAGGTCTTTTGCTTTAAAATGATGGTCATGGATCATGGATTGTACAATTTTAATGATTCTTTATCTATTACAAAAAAAGAGTGCAGTCTTAGGGTAATCAGGGTTAGGGTTAGGGTAATTGTGTTGTTTTTGGATCTGTGCTCAAACTCCTCTGATTTCAATTGAGAGAATTACATCAACTTTAACATAACATAACATTAACATACAAATTGTATGAACTATGTAGACATTACAAACTAAATCAAAACTGTTGTTTGTTACTTTCTGTTAGATTCATTCTAACCCTAACCCATTAGAACAACAATGACTTTGAAAACAACAGTGCAGTACAGAGTCTTAGAATAAGCAGTCTTTATGATTAGAGCAGTTCTTGAGTATAAATCTGCTATTTTACATGTTTCATATAAAATCCCTCTGTTTCAGTGGACAGTAATGTGGCTTTGAATTTCAAGCAAGCAAACGTAATTGGAAAAATGAGTACTCAATTGTTTGTTTACAGTCTGTAGGTCATTACAGCAGTAGTTCATAAGAGGTGCAAGAGCTGAGAAATAGGTCTAGGGTATTTCTAGAAGTGGAATTTGGATCTGCAGTCTGTTGTCTTTCAACACATAACAAATACTGCTTTAGCAAAAGATAAGACAAATATAAACCATATATGATAAATAAATTTAGTAAATTAAAACCTTAGTAAATCCTGGACCTTGGGAAGAATTGAATAGAATTGAATTGCATATGGAAATGCATATAATGGACATGGTTGCCCGTAGAACTGACTCACTTTGACTGATGACATAAATGCTTTCTAATTAAAGCGGACATTTCGCATTTAATAGTTGCTACAGCTCTTGTTTATGTGCTGAACTACAGCCAAGAGAACTAAATATCCAGTTATTTATGGACTGCTTATTGTTCTATGCCAACTGTAATGTGTCCTAAAAGAAGAGCTAATACTTTTTTCTGACCTCTATCACCATGTATCCACTTTCCTTTCTATACAAATGAACAGCGTGTGCTGCTTAAGAAAAGATACATCAGTCTGATTCTGGAAAAAGAGAGATATGAGTGGGACAGTGGAGGAAAAGTAAGCTCTGAGTGTTGGGATATATTCAGAGAACTAGCGATGTGGTAATAGCTCTGAGTCTGGCCACTAATAGTTATTTAATACGCCCATCACCGTGCTGCACTCGCTCTGCATACCGAGCACACAACCGAGGGTCCTAAAACCTCTTTAACACTTATTCAAGATGACAGGAAAAATGAAAGCGTTTGTCCTTTCAATGGAAAAAGTAATCATGGCTACATTATCCTCCTGCTCACTGCTATCATACTAAAGCAGGGGAGAAATGTCACCAAAATGTATTTAAATGCTGATGGAGTGCCGGTGCTTGATTCTCGCCACGGGACTGATTAATACGAATAAATAAATATAAAAATCCTCAATTTGTATGTAAATGCATGGTTTGAGGATGGGGGTGGGGGCATATCAATGGCTGGTGCTACCTGCATCTGGAGGGAGATGGTAATAAAGAGAAGTGTAATGTGGTAATTATGGCAGTTTATGGTGATTCGGCTGTTCAGCCCATATAGAGTAATGGGATTCTTATAGAGGCTGTCTCTATAGTGCTTCTGTTGCTTTAGTATAAAGAGCAGCTAGTGCTAATCAGTTCACAGTCCGTCCAGTGAGAAAAGTGAAGATGGCTAATATATCCATCTGTTAAAAAATACAGGTCATTTCCTCCTTTTTTTCTTTCCAGGTCATGCATTTTGCAACTGAAGATCAAAATGTTTGATATACATTTACCTGATCTTAAAGGTCTTAAAGACCAGCTGAAATAGTCTTTAGGCTCCATTCAGATATCAGCAGGCGTGTAATACCGTCAGTGATAACAGTTCTGTGAAATAAAAGAAGAAATTGTTCTGGTTGCGGTCTATATGACAAGTCAAGTTTCAGCCAAAGATAAATTTATCACAAAGTAAGGGGGGAAAAAAGCCACCCTGAGAACAAAGCTCTAGAGCTAAATGCTTCTGGACAGAAGTCATTCAGGTATGTTTATCTCAGGCTTCTCTGTAAATAAGGCTGCTTTGTGTTAAATTGGATTTCACAGATCACAACAGCCGGCAGGATGCAGCCACTCAAGTGCAGCTCTCAGGAGAAACTTATCGAGATCTTTAATATCATTTTGGCATAAACACTCTGTGCACCGTATTGACTTTAAATAAAAACAGCATTTAAATATTAATAGCTGTGGATTGTTGGGTAGTGAACCTGATCTGGGAAATGCAGTATGAATATATATTAATCCTCAGCAAAAGAGAACAGTGAACTCTGTTTTATTCATATTCTAATGCATTTATGCTAATGATTTACCTTCTCCATCTACTTCATGTTTGTTCATGTGAATTTGCAGTAAGAGAGAATGTGTATTGTTTGCATTCAATATATTGGACATAATACATTTTTAAAGCTTTTCTTAAGGAAATAAATTAAATGTTCATGTTAACTTAAATAAGTTGTCTTCCAGGCAAAGTAGATCCTTGTCAATCTTGGGAGAATCAGTAACTAACCATAACACAGTTTATGTCACTGTCCACTCAGTTCTGCTCTTCCAAAGATCTTTTCATGAAGATTCACTCAGTCCCGTCAAGGTACAGCATGCTGATATTTTCCCACGAACTAACGGATGGTCAGCCCTGATAGCAGCCAATCCATTACTGTCTGCAGTGTGTCAGCCCAAGGGTGAGAGTCATTAATTACTGCATTCTCTCTCTCACTCGCTCACAGCTACCACCACAGGAAGACCAGATGTGAGGGACAGACCTGATTATCCTGTCTAAAGATTGGAAGAGATTAATTTTTCCTCTCATGAAAAAAAAGTGACCATGGTGGAGGGCTGAGTGTGAGAAGGGGGCACATTCATTTCAGATTGTAATCATTCTCTTAAGATTATAATTGCCTTTCTCCTCCTGAGCATGTTTTACATTACAATGCATGTTCCTGGTCTATTCAAGGATTCATATATCATGAGATGCAGTTTAAAAGTACATTCACACAATACATTAAAATGTCTGGAAAAGAATGCACTTGACATAAGCAACCTGGTCACTTTGCATTGTGTGTGTAATGCACAACTGGTATTCCTGTCAGTTTAGAGACAGAAGCTGTGAAAAGGGTGGGTGTAATCATGTGGCGCTTCACCTGCACTCCAGACCACATCTCACTAGCCTGCAACATCTTCATAGTAAAGTGTGCACACACACACACAGACACACACAACACACACACAGCTTACTTACTTACACACATTTTTTCAAACAAATACAATCAAATGAGTTCATTTTCTTCCTCACAACACACACACACATGCACACACACATGCACACACACACACACGCACACACTCACACACATTTGGAAACTCATCCAAATTCATTACACTTATTTATATAAAACTTTGAAATTTGGCTGAATAGGACTTT